>SKCR01011995.1:0-52771 GCA_019454045.1 Zanthoxylum bungeanum
GGTGACATCAAACATGCATCCAGATGATTCAGCAGTCGGTACAGTTTGGGGGAAATGAAATTGAAGATCCCAATGCCCACATCAGCAACTTCCTGGAAGTTTGCGGCACTTTCAATTACAACCGAGAAGCTGAAGAAGCAATGAGACTGCGTGTTTTTCCATACTCCTTGAAGGACGGAGCTAAAGCTTGGCTACATTCACTACCAGCAGGTTCTATCACAACTTGGAACACTTTAGCCACCAAATTTCTTGCAAAGTACTTTCCACCAGCCAGAACCGGAAAACTGAGGAATGACATCACATCCTTTGTACAACAAGATTCAGAATCCCTCTACGAAGCTTGGGAAAGGTACAAATTTACTCCGGAAATGTCCTCACCATGAGATTCCAAAATGGCTTCAAGTCCAAAATTCTATAATGGACTTTCTGGAATAATGAGAACCACAATCGATGCCGCTGCTGGAGGAGCTTTAATGGCAAAAGGAGAAGATCAAGCCTGGGAAGTAATCGAAGAAATGGCCAACAACAATTCCTTGTGGCCAACAGAAAGGAGCATGATCCAAAGAATTGCAGGAATTTATGAAAGTGGAGCCAATACAGCAGTCAACACCAAGCTAGATCAGATATGCAAATTTATGGAAACTCTTACCACTGGATCCACAAGTTCACCATATGGAGGAATACCAGAGTCGAACCAACTTGAAGAAACGGTGAATTTTGTCAACAATTTCAACAGACAGAGGAAAAATCCATATTCCAACACCTACAACCCAGGGTGGAGGAATCATCCTAAGTTTTCATGGAGCAACAATTCAGGCCAACAGTGGAACTATCCACCACCGGGATTCCAACAACAGAACAAAGGCCAGGAGCAGGCAAATGAACCAGGAATATCAGAAGTGCTGGCTCAGTTAATAAAGTACGATGCCATCTTTCAGAGCCAATCAGCTTCCATCAAAGCACTGGAGAATCAAATCGGACAACTGGCCAATGCTCAGAGTTACAGACCACCAGGTAATCTTCCCAGCAACACAGAACCCAATCCAAGGAACCGAAGGAAGGAGCAATGTCAAGCCATTACTTTGAAAAGCGGTACTGAAATCAACAAAGATGTTGGAATTAAGATGTCCCAAGAAGAAGTTCCAAAAGAAGCTGAACAACAGATGGAGGAAAAACAGGCAAAGGAAAAAAAGGCAAAGGAAAAAGAGGCAAAGGAAAAAGAACAGATCATTCCACCTCCACCTTTTCCTCAACGTCTTTAGAAAAACAAACTGGACAAGCAGTTTGCTCGATTCCTGGAGGTTTTCAAAAAGCTGCACATCAACATCCCATTTGCAGAAGCCTTGGAAGAAATGCCCAGTTATGTCAAATTCATGAAAGACATTCTTTCACAAAAACAGAGATTGGGAGACTACGAAACAGTAGCATTAACGGAAGAATGCAGCGCCATTATTCAGAGGAAACTTCCCCTGAAGTTGAAAGATCCTGGCAGTTTCACAGTTCCCTGCACCATTGGAGAACATTACATCGGTAAGGCTTTATGTGATTTAGGAGTTAGTGTTAACTTGATGCCTTTTTCTATTTACAGGAAACTGCAGATTGGAGAAGCAATGCCTACCTCAGTTTCATTGCAACTTGCGTGACCGAACACTTGCATTTCCAAAGGTGTTGTTGAAGATGTGCTGGTGAAAGTAGACAAACTAATTCTCCCATCAGATTTCATCATCCTTGACATGGAAGAAGACAAAGAAATACCTATCATTCTTGGGAGACCATTTTTGGCTACAGGTAAAACTGTGATTGATGTGCAAAAAGAGAACTAACCATGAAAGTGCAGGACCAAGAAATGACCTTTAATGTTTTCAAAGCCATGAAATTCCCGAGCGATGAAAAGGAAGAAGAATGCTTCAGAGTTGATGTTGTTGATAGTATCGTTCAAAATACTGAGCCAAATCCCACAGATACACTTGAAGCTTGCATCACCAACATGTCTGACAGCGAGCTAGATGCTGAAATCCTGGAATGTATCAAATACCTTGACAAACCATTCCGATTCAAAGCAACACCACCAGTTGAAAGTTTGGAACTGCCAAAGAAAGATCGAATCAAGCCTTCGATTGAAGAACCACCACAGTTGGAGCTGAAGTTACTTCCGAGCCATCTCAGGTATGCATTTCTTGGAAACTCTTCTGAATTACATGTTATTATTTCTTCTTCACTAACATTTGAGCAGGAAGAAAAGTTGTTGAGAGTGTTACGAGAGCACAAGAAAGCCATTGGCTGGACTATAGCAGACATTCGAGGCATAAGTCCATCATTTTGCATGCACAAAATCTTGATGAACGATGAGTACAAACCCACAGTGGAGCATCAAAGGAGACTCAATCCAATCATGAAGGAAGTCGTGAAGAAAGAAATCATCAAATGGTTGGATGCTGGCATCATTTACCCCATCTCAGACAGTAGTTGGGTGAGTCCTATGCAGTGTGTACCAAAGAAATGAGGAATTACTGTGATTAGCAATGAAAAGAATGAGCTAATCCCAACAAGAACAGTGACTGGATGGAGAGTATGCATGGACTACAGGAAACTGAACAAAGCCACGAGAGAGGATCATTTTCCGCTACCATTCATTGACCAGATGTTAGACAGACTGGTAGGACATGAGTTCTATTACTTTCTGGACGGATATTCAAGGTACAATCAGATTGCCATCACACCAGAAGACCAGGAGAAAACTACCTTTACATGTCCCTATGGTACTTTTGCTTTCCGCAGGATGCCATTTGGATTATGTAATGCCCCTGCCATATTTCAGCGTTGCATGATGGCCATCTTCTCAGACATGCTGGAGCAGAGTATAGAGGTTTTCATGGATGACTTTTCTGTATTTGGAGATTCTTTTGATCATTGTTTGCAAAATTTGGAACAGGTGTTACAAAGTTATGAAGATACAAACCTGGTACTCAACTGGGAGAAATGCCACTTCATGGTGCAAGAAGGCATTGTTCTTGGACACCGGATCTCACAAAAGGGGATTGAGGTAGACAAAGCAAAGATAGAGACAATTGAAAAACTACCTCCACCAACATCAGTTAAAGGTATTCGAAGTTTTCTTGGACATGCAGGTTTTTACAGGAGATTTATCAAAGACTTTTCCAAAATTGCAAAACCTTTATGCAATCTTCTGGAGAAGGATGTGCCTTTCAACTTCACCAAAGAATGCCATGAAGCTTTTGAAATCTTAAAACAGAAGCTAGTATCTGCCCCCATCATTGTAGCACCAGACTGGACCCTTCCATTTGAAGTGATGTGCGATGCTAGTGATTTTGCTGTAGGTGCAGTTTTGGGACAACGCAAAGCAAAGATTTTTCACACCATTTACTACTCCAGCAGAACTCTAAATGAAGCTCAACTCAACTACACAACCACCGAAAAGGAGTTGCTCGCAGTTGTGTACGCTTTTGACAAATTTCGCTCTTATCTGTTGGGTCCCAAAGTGGTGGTCTACACAGATCATTCATCAATCAAATATCTGATCATGAAGAAAGATGCCAAACCCAGATTGATCTGTTGGATACTTCTTCTGCAAGAATTTGACGTGGAGATTCGAGACAGGAAAGGGACAGAGAATCAGGTGGCAGATTATCTATCGAGGCTCGAGAATGGAAACACAGCTGACAAAGATCTGTCAATCAAAGAAACTTTTCCAGATGAACAGCTGTTTGCCATGAAACAACAGGAAGTCCCTTGGTATGCTGACTATGTCAACTACATTGTGTCGGGAAAATGGCCGTTGGAATGGACAACTCAGCAACGGAAGAAGTTCTTCAAAGAAGTCAAGCACTATGTCTGGGACGAGCCATACCTGTTCAAATGGTGTGCTGATCAACTACTGAGACGATGTGTTCCACATGAGAAATCAACAGTGTTTTATAGCACTGTCATTCATCACCATATGGCGGACACTTCAGCGGAAACAAAACTGCAGCCAAAGTCCTACAATCAGGTTTGTTCTGGCCCACTCTTTTTAAAGATGCTTATCTTTTTGCTTTTCAATGTGACAGGTGCCAGAGAATGGGAAATATTTCCAGGAGAAACGAAGACCGTTGCAAAATATTCTAGAAGTGGAAATATTCGATGTATGGGGTATTGATTTCATGGGACCCTTTGTTCCATCATTCGGAAACCTGTACATCCTGGTTGCTGTAGACTACGTCTCCAAATGGGTCGAAGCAATTGCACTGCCATCCAATGATTCAAAAGTCGTGATCAAATTCCTGAAAAAGAATATTTTCACTCGGTTCGGAACACCTCATGCAATCATCAGTGATGGTGGCTCTCATTTCTGCAACAGATACTTCGATGCACTCCTATCCAAATACGGAGTTACTCACAAGGTTGCCACAGCTTACCATCCACAGTCAAATGGACAGGTTGAGGTTTCAAACAGGGAAATCAAAAGAATCCTAGAAAGAATTGTTGGATCAACAAGGAGAGACTGGTCAACAAAACTAGATGATGCATTATGGGCCTACATGACAGCTTACAAGACACCCATTGGTACGTCTCCATATCGATTGGTGTTTGGGAAAGCGTGTCATCTGCCAGTTGAGCTTGAGCACAAGGCGTACTGGGCACTGAAGAAGTTGAATCTTGATTCACAAGCTGCAGGGGAGATGACTTCATCAACTCAACGAATTGAGGAGTTTCGTCTACAGGCTTATTAGAATGCCAGATTATACAAAGAAAAGACAAAGAAATGGCATGACCGAAAAATAGTGCACAGACAGTTGGAACCAAGGCAGCATGTGTTGTTGTACAACTCGAGGTTGAAACTTTTCCCTGAAAAGTTGAAATCTAGGTGGTCAGGTCCATTTGTGATCACTCAGGTTTTAGATTATGGAGCTGTTGAGTTACTAGATCCTAACACCAACAACACATTCAAGGTTAACAGTCAGCGTGTCAAACACTACTGGGAGAATCATTTGAGCGACAAAAAGAAAGTGTCACACTTTCAGATCCAGCTTAACGTTCGAGAAGTCAAGTCTAGCTGACGACTCTAAACTTAACGCTCGCAGGGAGGCAACCCATGCAATTTGTGTATATATTGTGATTTGGTGTGATTTAATTTTGTGTGTGTTAGTTTTTGCAGATTAAGTCATTTCAAGATGGAAGAAGCTCTCGCAAATCTTCACAAGCATTTCCTTCTCTCCCTCAAAAATCTCTGATGAAAGTTTACAAAGCTCGCTTGGAACGGATGAGACTACTAACAATTCATGGTGTTCCTAATGAAATTCGTTGGGTAATTGAAGCACGGGTCCGATTGGCAGGTGAGTCTTCTGACTCTTTTATTTCACATCTGCCTGGTTTTTGGAAGAAGCACCTATGCAAAGAAACGTAGAGCTAAACAAATGGGTGTTTGTTACAAATGTGCACGATGGAATTGCAATACTCGGTTCGTTCTTTAGGAAATGGTGTCTAATAATCGCGAAGACAAAATTAAATTCATTAGGGATGGCTTGAGTAAGGAGTCTTTAGATGATATATCTTCAACTCTTGAGACGCATCCCAGTGGATATGTTCACATAGCCTTTCGCAAATTACATACACAATTTCAGAAAGAAAGACAATTGTTAAGTCTTGGGAATCTGACTCAAAAAGACCCTGTTTGCCAATTTATAAGAAATTGGATGGGAAGCTTGTCCCTGACGCATAGACGTCAATCAAGCCGCTACTTTTCTTGTAAATATTATATCTCTTTGTCTTTTCCTAATAATTGTAATTTGTTTTGTTATATTTTCTCCGACAGGATCCAGACCATTTTGACTATCATGATTTGTTTAACTAATAATTGTCATTTGGCTGGTACTAGTGCTATTATTTTACTCACCCTTTTCAGGTATTATAAATTCAACTCATCATTGCACTTTTGAAGACATCCAGAGTAAAACATGGAAGCCACTTCAAGAAGACGAGTTGAAAACATCTGTTCTGTGTCTTTTGCGGTAGTAGTGTTGGTACTAAACACCACAATACGTAGAAGCAGCACAGGAATTGGTTCGAGTCTTAGCTGGCAAGGAATATGCACTTAATATATGGCGGAGGCAATCTCGGACTTATGGGGATCGTTTCAAAGGCTGTACAGGAATGAGGCAGTCATGTTTTGGGAATCTTCCCAAAACCCTTGGCAGAGCAAATCTTATTGGATCATCAAACGGAGAGGAACTGATCGTGCCAGGTATGTCTGAACGACTGGTAGAAATGATTACCGTGCTGATGCTTTTATCGCTTTGCCAAGTGGCTTGGGTACATTGGAGGAAATTTTTATTGTGCTATCTTGGGCGAACCTGAACATACACCAGAAACCGCTTGGACTACTCAACGTTGATGGATTTTATGATTTTCTTTGTGTGTTTCTTGATGATGCTCGGAGAAATGGGTTCGTGTCGAAACCTTTGAAAGAACTCCTCTTTACTGCCAGAACTGCTCCGGATCTAATAGACCAACTCATAGCCTATGAACCACGAGTTGACCCTATCCTTTCAAAGATAATTTGGTCTGAGGACGATCGTGGTAAGAGGCGTAGGATTAATTTGGATCTTAACCTTTAATTTCTTGTAGAATTTCAGCTAACCAGGTATTATCTTCTAAACTCTCTTCTATTGTTTAAGACATTGGGGACAATGTCTAATTTAGGTTTGGGGAGGGAATTAGTTGATCAGTACCTCGTTTTTAGTTTGTGTGTTGGTTTTTATTTTTACTCCAAAATTTTCGAAAAATACAAAAAAAATTGAAAAATTTTCAAAAATTACAAAAATATTTTGTTTTTTGTTTTTTTTGTGTGTTTTTATTTTGACTAAAAAGGTGAAATTGGTAAGAGATAGCTGAGTAAGGAGTTTCCACTCCTGAGACGTATCTCAGACCTATTTCGAACAAGTTAATTTTTGTTTATTTCATTTTGAATTATTTAATTTGTGAGTTCTCCTTAAAACGGACTAAAATGGATCTTCATATGCTCAGTTGACAGATATTATCAACATATATAGTAATACGGACATGAGCTAAAATGAAAAGTTTTGTATATTCAGTGCTCTAGTTTAATTGGAGGAAACATCTCAAAAAGAAATAGAGTAAAAAAAAAAAAAAAAAACATCTGAGATCCGAGTTATTAAGTCTGTAAGGGTGTTTTAACACCTAGTGCCCTAAAGCCAACTGGTTTGGGAGTCATTGGCCCAAAGCTCGTTACATGGATCGAAGATGCTGCAAAAATATATATCTGAAGTCTGAGTAATTAAGTCCGTAGGGGTGTCTTAACACCTGGTGCCCTAAAGCCAACTGGTTTGGGAGTCACTGACCCAACACTAGTTAAATAGATTGAAGGTATTGTATATAAATAAAAAAATAGAATAGAAAAAAAAACGAAAAAAAATTCAGAAAAATGAGAAAAATTATTCCATTGCTACAAAAAGATGTGAAATCTGATAGAACTTTAGGACAAAAATATTATTCTCTTATCAACTGCACTTATGACTGTTGTGGGCAAAAATGAGTTGTTTAATATTTTGTTGGCTGTGTATATGAAGAATGGTAAAAATAATCGGAGAATTTACTTATTCGGTAATTTAGAAGGAAAGAAAACAATTAGTAACTTGAAGTAGAAGTTTCACATGATTAGTCACTAACTTCTTTATTCTCTTTTCTCTTGTCTTTTTGCTTTTGTGTGCATTAGTTTTATTATCTTTTTACTTTTGTAAAACGTTTGTGGGTATCGTTGCTGTAAGCCATCACGAGACTATAACTCGTCCACTAGGGACACCTAGGGGTTTAAAGGCTTGTTGCATATGCTAAATGCAACTGTGATCCCTATGAAAGTGGCTTAGTTTAATTTTATTTTATTTTGTTTTTTTGCTCGGGACTAGCAAAATGTTAGGTTTGGGGTGTGATGAGCGGAAAATATATTAATATTTACCGCCCCTTTAACTTAATATTTTGTTTAGTTCTCGGGTTTGATGAACGTTTTGATGTGTTTTAGTTTATTTTGCAGATAAACTAATATCGGGTCTCAATGAAATCATTTAAGATGAAATATGGTCAAATAAGGGCAATATTGGACTTGATATATTAATTTTGGAGATTGGAAACTTGAAAAAGCGTTTTGACGAAGTGCAGTTTTGGGAATTCCAGTTTTGCGCATCTGTCGTATTTTGGGCATAACTTTTTACTTAGATATCGGATTGAGCTGATTCAAGTGCATGATTAAAGAAGACTCAATGATCTACAACTTTGAAAGAGAAAATATTTTCTAATTATGAAGAGGTCATGACCGAAATTGATGAACCATTCAGACGTGTGTGATGTGTAATTATTAAAGTCATTATCAATCATTTTCAAAGCAAAATATAAATTAATAAATAATTAATAAAAATTATCAAATCAACACCAAACAAGATAAGCAATTAGTGGAGCAATTATGGATTTGGTGGAGTAATTAGTGGAGAAATTAATAATGGATTTGGTGGAGAATTTGATGGATGATTTGATATAGGCAAAATTTTGCCTATAAATACCAAGCCATTTCATTTGTAAAATTCATACTTTCTTCTTTGAAATTCCTAATGAATAAATAAGAAGATTGTATCTTGTTTGTTTATTTACAGCTTCCAGTAATTAAATTCCGCTTTCGCACTTTCTTTTCTTTACTTTTCAGTTTTTACTTTCCGCAATTTACTTTTACGCATAAACATTTTCTTTCTTTACTTTTGCAGTTTTTATTTTTCAAGCAATGAGGAGGTAACTCCCCTTTGCTGGGGTAAAAGGTAAAGCTTTTATTATTGCTATCTAGATTAATCTCCCTTAAATATAAAATATAAAATATTTAAAATCTAACTTAATGAGGATACCGCTATATTGGCCGGTTGGAAATTAGTTATAAATTAGTTTTAACCTGACTAAGTATGGATACCGCCTGGTTGGTCGGTTGGTAATTAATTATTAATTTGACTTAATCAGGATACCGCCTATATGGCTGGTTGGTAATTATCACGCAAAGTTAATATATTATATTAAGGGAGATATCTAAAATAGTAGTAATAAAAGTTGATCCTCTAACCCCATCATTTTCTTTTATTGTACTTTTACATTATTTAATTTCAGTAATTTAATTTTCAGCAATTTACTTTCAGTAATTTACTTTTATTTTTTTTTTACTTTTTACTTTTTACTTTTTACTTTTTACTTTTTCTTACTTTTCAGCAATTACTTTTCAGTATTAATTTTCAGAATTTACTTTATGTCTTTTATTTTATTTAAATTTTTACTACCCGTAAATATGTGTCGTAACTAAGCCAATTATCTGGGGTTGTGATGAAATCCAATATCACCGGTTTATAAGGGGTTAAATTATAGTTTGGGTAATATAAAGATTTATTTATCGAGTCTTAATCTTAATGCTTTTTATTAACTGGCCATTAATAAAATTGAACTGGTAAACTTAAAAATGAACTAGACATAGGGATTTTAAGTTTAAGACCTTAGACTCAATAGCCCACGATCTTCCTTGAGGATAGATAACCTTTTAATGGATTTCCTTACATGATAGGAATATACCTGTCGGGCGGGGGTAGCCATAATTGGAACTTAATCTTAATGAATCCAGGTAATTTGGTTGACATAGACATATGGTTCAATTGGGTTATACTGGATATTTGTAGTTGACCATCGGAAGAGGCTTTTACATAATTTAGTGTTCCAGGTTAATAAATCAATATTTTATCCAACTATAAGATAACCACTTCATCTTTAAAATGATATTGGAATAAATCACAACCCTAAATAGTTTTTAATAATGAACTTTCTTAAACCTACTTTCGAACAATTTTATTTACTTATTTTTAAATTTAGAATCGTCACCTTTTCAAATCTATCAAACAACCTGTTAGATACTAGTAATCATTTGACCTCATAAAATTAATAGCTTAGGTATTAAGTCCTCGTAGGATCGATACTTTTTATACTACTTGAACGATACGTGCGCTTCCGTTATACGCGTGTGTTTACGCCGGTCACCAACCAATTAGCCTAAACCAAACTTGGCCCAACCAAGCCCATTAAGCCCAAATACAACTTTACAAGCCCAATTCCAAAATAAACCCAATTAATTAAATTACAAAATTCCAAATTTCACAATTTAATTAACCTAAAGTGTATAGCCATGATTAATTAACCAAATTAACATTTCCAAAATACCAATTTATATAATTAATCATGTTTATCATCATCACTACATGTCCAATATAATTGAATCAAAAATCAATCACTTTCCATGCTATACATGTCACGGCAATATGGGGAATTATTGTCCGATTCCGAATTCAATCCAATTAAATCCTAAATCAACATTTCCCAAATGATTTCAACTCATCCAATGATCAAAAAAACAAAAATCACCATGACAATAGGGTAAGTCCAACTTTCGGCCAAGCCTTAATATTGGGGAAAAATTCATCCAATTCAATTTTCATCAAATTGATCATGCATAACACTATGTTATCATCATTCAAGCATATCCAAACAATCAATTTCATCCAAACATGCTCAAATCAATTTTACCCAATTTTACCCTAATTGCAATTTCATGCTTAAACAAGGCTCTTGATACCATTGTTGGGTTTATACTATAGTCCCAAGATCATTCAAGCAATGAAAATATGTGAATACATTAAAGAAGTATGGCGGAATCATACTTACAATGATCGGATTTTGCGATGTGAGGAACAACAAAAATTCTTCAAGCTTTTCCTCCAAGGTTCGGCCATCTCCTTCTTTTGTGCTCCTTGGATTCGGTCAAGCTCCAAGCTTGGGAATGGATTCCATGCTCAAGGGTTTGTTTCCCTATCACATTTAGATGACTCTTCATGTGCTAGCATTGGAAAGATTTGCCACAAATTTTCCATTCTTTATTGCTAACTCTCGGCCTTGCCAAGAAATTAAGAAAGAAAATGGCCCTTGGCCGAAACAAGAGATGAGAGAGAAGGAAGATGAAGTTGTCAAGTGTTGGTTTGTGTATTTGGTTTTCCAAAAACTAATACACCAAATTCAAATCCAAAAGTACAAGGCATTTAAGCCTTCCAACCACTCATATCACTATTCACATCAATCAATGATGACAAGCATCACTTCACTCAAAGTGATGTGACTTCCATCACTTGATTGACTAGTGCTTTGACGATTGATGTGACTTGTGGGCCGCACTTAAATTTGAAATGCGAGTGGGCCCGCAAACACTCCCGGGCTCGGGTTCGCTAATTCCAAATTAACGAATTTTTCCGTTGAGACGTAATTAAATCAAATTTAATTAAATAATTGTGCCTAGCAAAATTACTATTCACATCGCTAACGAATTAATTCTAAATTAACTCGTTTGCCTGAATTAAAATCTAATTTCAATTCCGCGTCGAAATCCAATTTCGTATAATATATCGAATATATTATTTTATCGATTAATTCCAAATTAATCGTTCTCTCTCTTTAAACAATATTTTATCCCAGATAAAATATCTCCGTAATTAATCCCGGATTAATTTCTCTCTCTCTTATAATTAATCCAAGATTAATAAAGTGCGAGTCATACGTCATCGGTGAATCTTCGGGAAGCGACCCATGAGATCTCCGGATATGTTGGCAGTAAATCTGGTCGTCGGACTATCCGAACATGTACGTACCTAGTACTACGTTTTTACCGATTTACAAGACATGGTTGGCTTCTAGCAAAGCACCGTGCCTACCCAATTCTCCAGAAATATTCTTAAAGGAATATGTAATCTTTATCAGGCGTAGTATACGTAGTATTGCGTATTTCGATCCAGTATCGGATGTCACATGCAAGGCCTGGGGCTGGAATTGTGTCTGCCTCGTATGAAGGACATATCAGATCTCTGGTAACTAGTCTCTATAATCGGATAAACATGACCTAGTCATAATATCCCGATAGCTGCAGCATAAAAGAGCACCAGTTCCGTATCCTACGTGATCATCATCTCCACTATGACTAAAGTGATACTTCCATCTCGACATCACACCCAATACACTAGGATTCTCAATATACCCAGAAGAGGCGTACACAGAACCTGTTAAAGCCCTGGACGACCAAAACCAAAGTATATTGATTGTCGCAAGTATTAGCGGTGCAAGTCTCAGGTTAAGACCAAATACACCTACCCTGATTCGGACTTCCATAGACACATAATCATACTACCAATGGAATTCTGAGGGGTCTATCCAGAGAGAAGCTGTTTCCGTACCATCGGTAAACACAACCTCCTATTACACTTGCATGAGTATCTTATACCCAAATATATGAGAATTGTGCCGTTATGTTCCCACAACGCGCACAAGTGTAATACTAGTCTATTCTGCATTATCGATGTCCAATCTCGATAATACTACGACTAGGGATATTTAATGATTAGACCTTCATGGATTGATATTGTCTCATATCATCTCAATCCGGAACTAATCATAGGGACCTTTTATCATTTATACATCTTGGTAATCTAATTACAAATGATAAAAGAGCAATTTCCTTTGTCACATAGTTAATTTGTACAACAACACCATGATCTGTACAAATAATGATGATATGGGTCATAATTGTCCAACACCGACTTCCACAACTTATCGGGTAGTGCCTCCATACGAGGCTCATCATCGGGCCTTATGTAAAACTACAGTGCCTACAATCGCCCCCACTTTGATGGGACTTGTGCAGTGTGTGATAGTGACAATCCTATCAAATTCGTGCATGCATTTTTACTTACCTGGCTCACCAGTTGCTTCCCGACTTACCTATTGCTTCGAATTGAGTTGATATGGTGGCGAGGTGCTTCGACCCCCAAGGTTCATCCTTGTAAGATGCTGAGATCTCTAGGAATCACTACCGGACTGAGCTGATATGGTGGCGAGGTTCTTCGACCCCCAAGTTTCATCACTGCAAGATGCTGCGATCTCTAGGAATCACTATCGAACTGAGCTGATATGGTGGCGAGGTGCTTCGACCCCCAAGGTTCATCCCTGTAAGATGCTGCGATCTCTAGGAATCACTACCGGACTGAGCTGATAAGAGGTGGTTCATTCCTGAACCATTACTGTGAGGTGGTCCATTCCCGAACCATTACTGTGAGGTGGTACATTCCCGAACTGTTACTGTGAGGTGGTTCATTCCTGAATCGTTACTGTGAGGTGGTCCATTCCTGAACCGTTACTGTGAGGTGGTTCATTCCTGAACTGTTACTATGACCCGACCATTACTGTGAGGTGGTCCATTCCTGAACCGTTACTGTGAGGTGGTCCATTCGCGAACCATTACTGTAAGGTGGTCCATTCCTGAAATGTTACTGTGAGGTGGTCCATTCTCGAACCGTTACTGTGAGGTGGTCTATTTCCGAACCACTACTGTGAGGTGGTCCATTCCCGAACCGTTACTGTGAGGTGGTCCATCTCGAACCATTACTGTGAGGTTGGTCCATTCTCGAACCGTTACTGTATGACAAGGGGTAGGCTGGTTGCCCCCAGACTCGGTTAATCTTTATGCTCTTCACTGCTTACATCAGGTCAAAATGGATCACGTGATGCGACGTTCTGTACCAATATACTGCACTACCTTTTACGAGATGGTCCCAATAGTTATACATATTTTTGCCCTCAAATGATGCCCAGTGTCAAAAGCAGAGAGCCTTCAAAGTATCCGATGCAACTCACATCCGACTGTTTGAATAAATGTTCTGAACCAGACTCAAAGTGTGTGTATGCCGAGGTTCTTTTATAGCTTGATCCTTAAGTAAGCCAACTCGATGACTTTGTTTCAAAGAATGAGACCAATGGGTCAAACTAACCTAGATGTCTTGATCATACTCTGTAATTACTTCTCCGTACTCAATGTGATATGACTTTCTTTTTTTCCCCAATCAACACACCGGTCCTAATACTCGCCCATGGGTAGCTTCACGCTTATCGGTTATAGGTGGTTTACATTTTATTCTTTAGAGACTTCTCTTTTGTTTCCAACCATATAACATATCGTAACGCAAGTAACTCAGGATGGACATCTAAGCGAACAGTCATTCACCGATCTGCCATCTCTTCAACTAGTTATCTTTTCGACTACTCAAGCTTCCACTGCTAAGATCCTATAATTAAGTGCTCGCGAGTCTAGTCGAGATCAACAACTCAAAATATCGGATGAGAGCACATCTCATACTTATCGTTTCTGAGGTTTCGCCTTAAAGTAAACAATCTCATCATCGGACTTATGCCTAACCATTAAGGACTTATCTCTCTCTCTATTTTTCTATTTTTTTCTTTTTTTTTTCACCAGAATTCTTCATTTCAACTACTGATAGTGTGAGCTTTGACCTTGAGATTCATTCTCGAAAACTATTGGTAATGTGGGCCTCGACCCTAGGATTCATTCCCGAAACTGATGATAGTATGGGCCTGAACCCGAGGATTCATTCCTGAAAACTGCTGACACTGTATTGTTGCTCTCAGCTTGCTTGTGTTTTGCTGCTTTTTCTTCATTTCTGTGAAACCTGCGAACATAAACAAGACAAAAACACGTGTATATGATGTGTACGCGTGCATGTACGGATGTACTCCCTTTTCTGATGGGTTAGGCCTTCATTGTGATTCTTGGTGCCATTTGCCTACGCGTGTCTCTGATCGCCCCTGGGTCTGCTCATGGTTTCCTCCCGCCGGTTCTTTTTCGGTGATTATTTAGTTCTCTTTGGTCTTATGGCTCGAGTTCTCGGCATATCCCTTATTCTCTTTTGTTTGAGTTTGCCATTTTTTCTTCTTTTTTGAAACCTGAAAACACAGAACAAACAAAAAAATGCAAGTATGTTACGTGTATGCATGCATAGATGTGTTTCCTATTCCGCTGGGTTAGGTCTTCTGCCAGTTCTTCCGGCGATCGCTTGGTCTTCTTTTTTTTTTTTTTTTTTTTTTGGCTGAAGGCCCCCCAATGGTCTTTCTATTCTTACCATAAAGTTTTCTGTTTCTCGGCTTCATTTTCCTATTATCCATGTTTGCTAAACTCTTTTCGACAAATATTTCTTTTCTAACCCAACGGATATCTATGATGGCTTTTAAGACACAAGGGTTATTATGATGTGTGTATACATGAGATGTATGAGATGCAAGTGGTTATAAAAAGAACATATATCCTTTCGACCTTATTCCTCCTACGCTCGTGGTAAGTCTATTTTTGTCCTAGGTATGGCTTATTCTATGCACCGATGCAAGGTACACAAAATCGCTCTCTCTTATGCTACGGGGTGAACCTTGGTCACTTTAGTCCTTTTCCATCGGTAAAAGACAAAGACCGTCCATTTACAACATGGACTAAGTCGATTGTGGGATCATGCCATTGTCTAGAAATGACGAATTGGGATTTCAGCAACCGTGGTCATGGGGATGAACTTAGAAGCATCCAAAAGTATACAAATATGGCGTAACAAGGCATATCCTTTCTGGATGAAAGCTAGTGCGGATATCGAACTCATGCTTCTAGCATATTTGGATCATGTTTGGACTTTCTAAACCCATCAAGGTTTTCATACAAGTTGGCCCATTATCATTTTAAAGCATTCAATCACATTATTGCGAGGTGCAAACTTGTCCTAGTTGAAAAAAGGCCCAACAGGTTTACACTTTTGCGATAATATGGCTAAACAACTTCAAATGATAAGGGGCCTAAGCACAAGATGGCCTATCGGCATTTTAGAAGCTTTTGGCCCAATCGTCATAAGATACAAACTCGTCCCAGTTTAAATGGCCCAACAAGTTCACACCTCATGACAAAAAGTCCAAATGAATCCAAATGATGATGGTCCCAAACACAATCATAAAAGGGTGGCTTCTATAAGTCATACAACTATAGTTCACATGCGGGTTTGTAAGAGTATGGACAAAGGCTCCCGCCGGTGAAGGATTACCCACAACTAGGTCTCCCCACTAAAGGGTTCGAGCGACCAAGTGAGCGTACCTTTTTTTATACCCCGAGGTACGTGCCAACGGGTGAAAATGACTTCTCGATACACGAATGACTGTCAAATGGATTTCTCTATTGAAGATTCCCAGAGGGATGGTGGAGCAAACTCTCTTAAATACCATTGCCTCTTAGGCTCTTATCGCCTTGGTGATAGGAATAAAAAATAGATCCTCCAAATTAGTCCATCGAGGTAAGCTTCGAGTAAAGGATTATCTAGATGTCTTCACAGCTTTTCCTTTTGGCTATAAAAAGGTAGTGAGTGAAGGAAGAAACCAAATCATTACCTAGCTCTAATAATGCCTTAGGTAAACCTCTTGGTCCCACCCGCTTGTAGACGTGGTTAACTAAAGCAAAAATCACAAACATTACAAGAGATTATTTCGAGGCCGATTCTCTATCCCCAGTGGAGTCGTCGTACTGTAGGACACAGAAATCAGCGAACGCTGTCCCGGGCTCGCGGCCCTGTCGGAAGTATGGAGTAGCATGCGAGGGATTAAACCGGAGAATAAAAGAGTCGCCACCCAGTGTGAACTATGAAATGATTTAAGGCCGAATTCACCCCTCGTAAAGGAAAACCTCAAACCATTGGGTTCAGAAAGGTCCCTTACTTATGCCAATTGTAATGAAAGGATTTATGCAATAGTATAACCAAGTCTTATGCAACACATACAAGATAATTCAAATGACACACAAGTTTGCACACCCATAAACATTAATAGAAAAATGGAAGCATATTATATTAAAGAGTACAAGATGCAGAAATGAAAATAATAAACAATCAAAGACGAAAAACGTCAATGAATAAATAGCAAGTAAAAGGAAATTAATCAGGCTTATGTGAATATTTCCCTAGTGGTACGTGGAGTTGTATCCCAAGTACAGACCGCATTACCGTCTGTTTAGGAAATGGATTTATTTAATTTAGAAAAGAGATTTGATTTGATTTGATTATTTAATTTATACATGTGTTTAATGTGTTGAATATTTTTGGATGAGATTTGAGGGCTTGGGCGTGTGGATTGGTCATTTGGTAAGCTGGGCGTGTGGCTTGGTGTGGGCTTGGGCGTGTGGCTTGGTGTGGGCTTGTGGGGATTTTAGGTCGAATCTAACAGTTAAGACAGAGATTAATCGAGCGAACCCGAGACTAAGCAAATGAATGAAATCTAGCAAGGTATTGCTTTTTGAATTTTCCCTTCCGACGTCTGTTTCCCATGACTTCCGCAACTTATCGAGTAGTGCTTCCATACGAGGCTCATCATCGGGCCTTATGCAAAAATGCAGTGCCAACGCGTTAAAAAACTTAAACCAGCGTAATCACATGAGTATAACGCAATCGCACGTATCGTTCAAGTAGTATAAAAAAGTATCAATCCCACGATGACTTAATACCTTAACTATTAATTTATTAAACCAGGTTTTTACAAGTATCTAAATGATTGATTGTTTGATTGAGTGGTGATTTAATTTAAAACAAGTAAATGAAATTGCTTGAAAGTAGATTTAGAAAAATTCAAATTATAAAATTATTTAGGGTTGTGAATCATTTCAATATCATTTTTAAAGATGAAATGGTTATCTTATGGTTGTGTAATATATCGGTTTATTAACATGGAACACGAAATTATGTAAAAGCCTCTTCCGATATCAGATACAAATATCCAGTGTAACCCAATTAATCATATTCATATGTCAATTAAGTTATCTAAATTCATTAAGAAAGTTCCAATTATGGCTACCCCCTCCCGACATGTATATTTCTATCATGTAAGGAAATCTATTAAAGGGTTATCTATCCTCACGAAAGATCGTGGACTATTGAGTCTAAAGTCTTTAACCTAAAATCTTTTTTCCAAGTTCATTTTAAATAAACTTTTATATTACCCAAACCGTAATTTAGCCCCTTATTAACCGGTGATATTGGACTTCATCACAACCCCAAATAACTGACTTAGTTACGACACATATTTATGGGTAGTAAAAACTTAAATAAAATGAAAGACATAAATAAATTGCTGGAAATTAAATACTGAAAAGTAAATGACGAAAAGTAAATATTGAAAATTAAATGATGAAAAGTAAAAGCTAGAAAGTAAATGCTGAAAAGTAAATTGCTGAAAAGTAAATAAAATAAAAGTGCGATAAAAGAAAATATCGGGGTTAGATGATTCACTTTTATTACTACTATTTTAGATATTTCCCTTAATATAATATATTAACTTTGCGTGATAATTACCAACCAGTTATATAGGCGGTATCCTGATAAAGTCAAATTAATAATTAATTACCAACCGACCAATCAGGCGGTATCCAGTTTAGTCAAGTTAAAACCAATTTATAATTAATTACCAACCGACCATTATGACGATATCCTCATTAAGTTAGGTTTTAAATAGTTATTATATTATAATTAAGGGAGATTAATCTAAATAGCAATAATAAAAGCTTTATCTTTTACCCTAGCAGGGGAGTTACCTTCTCATTGCGTAAAAGTAAATTGTGGAAAGTAAAAACTGAAAAGTAAAGAAAAGAAAGTGCGAAAGCGTAAAAGTAAAATAAATTAATTACAGAACTGAAAAATAAACAAATAAGATACAAACTTCTTAAAATCCTTAAGAAAGAATTCAGAAGAGAGTATGATTTGAATCAGAAAATTCGGCTCAATTTATAGACATCACTAGGTGGGGCCCGTTGCGACACGCCAACCTTGTCGCGTCGCGACGCCCAAAATGACCATTTTACCCTTTTTTTTGGTTATTTTTCACTGTTTTGGCACATAATCACTTCCAGAGAGTTCTGAAACTTTATTTATCTACAAATTAACACAAACCACATCAAAATATTCACAAAACTCAAGAAACTATACAAAATATTAAGTCAAATGAGTGGGAAATAGTGATACATTTACCACTCATCACTTACCGAGTTATTTTATTACTTCGACACTCTTATACTTGGGAGTAAAGAACCATTTTTTTAAGTGTGTCAATGACCACTATGCTACTCGATTCGAGAAGATTCCTATTGACGTTAGTGTACCATATATTAGGAAATCTTGTAGTTCGATGTTTATCGAATAAACACTTACATGTCTATACGAGTCTCCGAATACTCATGGTTTATTGGGATAAACTATCAGACAAAGTCTCGATATACGACATGTACTGGTCTCAACGGATTTTACAAGTCGACCCGTGTTAGTAAATTTTAACCAGAAACTTTATTTAATAATATACAACTTATAGTGACGCTTCCCATGTCAATGACAACTTATAGTGACGTTTCCAAATGTCAATTACAATTGATATTGTAACTGTGCACTACGTTGTAAATACCTGGGTCTTTGTCTAATATATACATATCACTAATCGAATTAGTTTCAATCTAATAAAATTAGATCGAATATATTTAAAAGACAAGAGGTACTACACCATAAATATACAATATTATGGAAAATAAATTGCTCGTATTCACGATCCGGATTGGCGCTACGAGGACTAACCCTAATAACATCCCCACCAAGTCCCCTTATGTCCACTGCCAAACATCCCTCAACCTACAATAATCCTTAATTTATACATGTCTACTGCTAATTTCTTGACTTAACTGAAAAAAACACAATTTTAGATTTTAGGCTATGAAGAGATTCCTTCAAAGCCCGAAATGTTCGCGGGTTCATCAACCCCGAACATTCCAACAACAGATTTTTATTGCTATCGGTGGGGCTGATCAACAGCCTCCATCGCTTCTGTGATGCCCCATATACTTTGACCCATGTGCCTAGCTCCATCTGATTCGAGCGCCGACTGTATAGCTTCTTTCTTAGTAAAAATTTCCACCTCTTCAGTCTCTAGTGTATCACTTCCCTCGTCTTTACTCCACCTTACTCTCTTTTCCTCTTTTATCAGAGGCTGAGTTCAAGTTTGTAAGACAAGCTAATGGCTTTAATTGTAATTTAATCCAACAAACAATAAGCGCTTCCGAGTGTTATCGATAGATCATTAAAATAATCAAACCTTAAATTAAAATTATCCTCCTGAATGTGAAACCGTAGTAGTCTCTTGGTACTATTTTAAGGCAACTAAATTATTTTTAGATAACAAAATTTCTCATATAAAAACAGAACAAATAATAGAGATTCGAACCGGCAATATTGAAAAAGAGTAATCATCATCACAAACCCGTCCCCCACCCACCACCGGCTAGACCCGGCCAAGGTTCCGGTTCGGTTAGGGTTCCTCCCCTAGCCGAACCGGTGGAACCGGTTTGAATTTATACAATAATATATTTTTTTAATTTTTTAGATAAGAATTTTATTTGTAATTTAGTGTAATTATGTAATGTAATTTAACGTAATTTGTAATTTACATAATTTTTATTTGTAATTATGTAATTTTATTTATAATTATTTTCAAAAAAAAAAATAATTTAATGTAATTATTTGTAATTTAACTTTTATTTTCAAAAAAAAAAAAAACCGAATGGAACCGGAACCGGAACCGAACGGTTCGGTTCCGGTTCGGAACTGACCGAACCGCCGGCCCGGTCTACCACCAGCAGCTAGCTTTCTTCAAAAAACTATTAATACATTCATTTAAAATTTAGGGGATGTATTCAATTGAGACTTTAAAAGACTTTTTAGATTAAATAAATCTTGTGGTATTTAATTAATATTTTTAAATAATCTAAAAAGTCTTATAGTATTCCATTAAAACTATTATGATTTTTAAAGAGTACATCCAAATCTAGTGATATTCAATCATGACTTTAAACAAGTAATAGAAAGTCTTATGGTATTGAAAAACCTAATTATTTTAAAGGATTTTTTTATATGTGTGATTCTGTGGGACTTTTTAATGAGAATTATAAATATCAAAATCTATAAAAAAAAATCATACCCTAACCCATGAAACTTTTTACATAAGATTTTTTTAACTGTTAGAAAACAAAAATGAACATACATATTAGCTTATAAACTTTTGTTACTGATAAATATTCTCAATTATTAGAGGTTAAACTAGATTTATAAAAAAAAACTCCGACAAGTTGTGGACTATTTTTTGTTTTGTAGTTTATAAAACATTTTATAACATTCATTAGTTAACTTATAGTATGCATACATAAAATTAGCAGAGAAATTTTTTTGAGACATTTGCTGCTCCATTCACCAAGAGAGGATTGTTGCTGAAGTTCTTGATACTGGGAGGTGGTTCACCCATTGCTTACTTTAGTGTCACAGCTACTAGTGATATTCTACCAATCAAGAAAAATGTTCACCGCTAGTGATGAAATATGGAAAGATTATGAGTTTAGTTAATAATCTTTTAAATATATTAATAGCTTACTAGTTGAGTATATTATGCTATTTGTAATATATTAACATTGAATAATATTAGCTTTTGTTTTTCATTATTAAAATTATCATTTCTTTGTTATATTTTTTTTTTATTGATTTATGATTTTGAATGTTTTTTTTTTTTATTTATGATTCCATTTTATATGATCCAATTTTCTGTTATTCTTGATGCAAATGTCCACAGTTTGAACCAATTGACTTTCATTAACCTTTTTTTATTTATGGTTCAATTCCATATAATATCGATTTTTTTTTAAAAAAAAAAAACTATAATGATCATTTCAAATCTTACAAATTGTTATGAATTAAAAGAAATTTCATAATATCTTATAAATTATTATATTTTTTAAATATTTTTTAAAATCTACATGACTTATTTATTCATAAATAATTTTTTAAAATCTCAATTGAATACACCGTAGACTTATCTTTTAACTTCCCTCCCGTCCACTCTTTCGAAACCCTATAATCGCAAAAACCCTAACTCCTATCCTCTGTGAGAGACTTGAAACCCTAGCCACGTTGATGATGATACCGAGGTACTTCTCTCTTTCTAATCCTCTTTTCTCTGCAGTTAATTTCTATTTCTATGTTTTCGGTTTTATATTGATACAGTAAATTTAATTTTTGTTTTGGTTTTTTCCGGATTAATTGTTAAGCTGGAATTTTCAGTAGAAATTTTGTATTTTTGAATGGAATTAATTTTTTGATAGAATACTTATTTTATTTTTGTGAATTAAATTTGAATTAGCGAACATGTCTCATTTTTTAATTTTTTTTTTACATCATTGTCTCATTTTTAAATAGTTTATCAATGTAGACTACAATATCACACCAGTGGAAGTTCCAAATATTTATTGTTATATTATTTTTAGTTGGTACCGTCATTGTCGATTTTTTTTGAGAATGCAACTCAGTTGACGCTGGAAATAATGGCAAAGTGTACCTAGAAATGAATGGAATTATGAAAGAGAATATTGAATTGAAAATAAAGTTGAGTTTACATGGGTTAGCTTATTTCAGAAAATTTGAATTAACTGTAGCAGTCATTATGGGAAATTCTATAAATTGAGACTTTTGAATTATCTGTAATGTTCTGTTTCCCTCTCTCATCTCATAAGTGTCTTCATATCTTAGATAGAGACAATACTGCTGGTGTTAGACAAACATCATGGATTTCGATGGTGACCTTTTGCTGATGAGTCTGGACCTGCTGTAAACCTTGGTAAGAAATGCTTTGGAAACCAACAGTTTCAGGAAAATAAGTCTTTGAATATTTAAATCTCTGTTTTCATCGTGGTTTTGGTACTGAATCCTTTGACAGCACGTGGTAGGTTTAGACCCAAAGCCAAACCAAGACCTATAAGGGAAACAACTGTGTCTGTTGTTGTTATAGATAAAGATAACAAATTGTTGGATCCTGTGGGTTCTTCTGTATCAGCCTTAGAAGTTGTTAGGACTGTTGAGCAATTAAAAGAAAATGAGAGCTCTGAGCATGCTCTGCATTCTGAGGTCACAGCCTCTAATGGGTGTGGAGACTTGCATTCTTCCTTTCAGAAGGCAGTGGTGAAGGTAAAAGAAAAGTATTTCTCTCAGTTTCTATTACCTTTTCTTCCCCCAGTATTTCTTGACAAGTTATGTATTTTTAGAATGCAGATGTATTTTCTGGTTTGGAATGTCTCAATGATTTCCAAAGTCAACCTACCAATGGAACAGGTCAGGTCTACCGATTTTTGACCTGTTTTAAAAACTAATTGGAGTCTCTTTTCTCTTTAGTTATCACTTTTGTGTATTTCAGAGATACTGGCTCTTATTGGTTATGACTGCAATGGAGGGAGGTGAAGGTATTGCTGCTGAAGGTCAGAGCTCTGACAGCAATGCAGCACCTGCAGTATGTGATGATGCGGAACCTCAAACTTGTGCTGATTTGTTAATGACCCAAGATCCGATATCCTGTGGGCAGGCTATTCTTGCAAATAATGCTGGAGGTATTCCTGTTGATGATGCAATATTTGAAACAGAGGTGAAAATTAACACTTCTAAAATTACATTGTTTTTGTATGAAATAGTATTTGGATTAAATTGGTCCAGAATTTGTTAGGTTCAGCAAGAAGGGGACTATCCTGACTTGAATTGTCTAAATTTTACTACTGAGGAGGCTGTTGCATCTGGTATCAGAAACCACCCACCTGTTTTATTTTTCCTATTCTAACATTGTATTTCAAGTCTTATTAAATCTTTTTCATTTAGGATGGCATGCTGGAAAATACAAACCCAAGCCCAAGGTGCAAACTCAGAGCAAGAAATGTAGTATTAGTGTGCCTCATCCTGATGTTGTTGGATCTGTTATGCTTTCACCAAATGCTCAGTTTGTTTCAGCTGGAACACAATGCATATCTGAGGGCTCAATTCCTTCCCCTGTACCTGAGGATTTTTTTGATTACTCATCTATTGACTTGGGTGATACTAATATCCCAGATCCTACTTCTTCTGAGCTCCCAGTGAATGAAGAACTGACAAATATTGCAGAAACTTTTCAAACAGATGCTGCCTCTTCTGGGGATGTGCAACGTGAAGATTCTCTATCAATGACTGAAAACCAGGTATATGCTCGTATAGATTTGCTTTTTCTGAGTTATGTTTCTTTCATAGACTAATTGCCTTGCTGAATTATGTTGATCTGGCTTAATCCCCCATTCTATTTTTTTTTTTCACTTTCGCAGGGTGATATGGGTATGGAAAGAAAAGCATCTACTTTGTCAAGTCTTTCTCATGGGTTGATCAAATCTTCATTGGCTGATGAGGAGATGGAAGTTCGCAAATCATTAAGACAGCTGAGAAAGGGAGTAGCTGTTCCTGAACTTGTTAATGAGCCTGACAGTGAGGTTCATAATGATGGAAGCTTCACTGCTGAACCTCCAAGTAGTGCCGTAGACGATGGTGATGTTGATGGAAATATAGCGGAAAAAACATCTAAGAAGAAAAGAGCACCAAGAAAGTCTAAAAAACCAGTGACTGAAAATGAAATGCCAGTTCAAAAGCGTAAAAAAGCCAATGAAGCATCAAATAAGTCAGAGAAAGAACCTGTGAAGAAGTTCTCCCATTCAACTCGTCGAAAGAGGAGGATTGGTAATTGCCAATTTCGAGCGCCATATATTATTTGATATGATGAATCTTATTTAAATCTGATAGACTATTTCTTCTATTGTAGTGAGTAAGGAATTGCTTGAAACCCCAGAGGATGAAATTGATCCTCAAAAGGTGCCTATGAAGGATCTTATTATGTTGGCAGAGTATAAGGAGCGGTTAGCGGTATAGATTCCGATGTTCAAGATGTTTTTATATTTTATGAACAAAGATGACTTTCTATATGATATATACAATCTTTAAGTAATTTTTATACTAAGTTTTTCCATTGCTTTTTTTTTTTAAAGAATTTTTAATTTCTATCCTGATTAGAATCTGCCCTTTTTTGCAGGGTAAAGAGGCCAAAGCGACGGGAACACCCTTGACAAATCAAAGGTACATGCAATATTTACAACAGAAGTCACATATACCTAAAATTTTATGTTAATAAGCTACTATTTCTGCTTTCTTGTATGCAATTTATATGCTATCCAAAGTACGTATAAGATGAATAGTTTGCATCAATCCGATTGTAGAATGTGTTAGGGCATCTGAAGTCTTGAAGGGCATATCAACAATCAACTTCTCCTTTTCTATATTTTCTTTGTGTTTGCATGCACTTTCATGTGGATATCTATCTTTCTTATTACTTATAACTAGGTATCAAACGGTTTAATTTGTGGTAGCTAGTTCCTGTTTGTAGTAGCATTGTAGCAATATCTCATATAACAACAATTATCCATTTCATATCGATTGAAAGGACCTTGCAGTCACAAAAAAGGCTTATCTATTGCCAACACTGGGTAGAGGTAGTGCCGTAGTGTATGGGTAAAAGTGTGTCTCACATTATGGATTTTGCTTGTTTTCAATGTAAATTTTCCTTTTAGGGTGGAAAGTTAGGGATTAAAAGTCTAAAATTTCCTTTCAGACTAATTTCTAAGATGAAGTCAGATTCATAAAAAGTATTGATGTCTATTTGGTTAATCCGAATTGGCTTTTTTAGAGAAAGCTCATTTGCTAGAAGTTCATCTTGTAAAACTAGCGGCAGTGGCTTTTAAAATTTTATTTACAGGAAGCTGGCGAGGAATTAAGTTATAAAGCTAATCTCCATATTTTTCTCGATATGTAGCATCTATGTTGTGTATTTAACTATAGATTCAAGTTGGTAAGGATCTTTTATATTGGGAATGGTGTCCAGTTAAAATGTATTTCATTGAGTTAAAAATGTACTTGGACAGATTTCTAAGCTGTCCCATCCATCGTAAGGGGCTGAGAAAAACAATAATCTTTGGCGATTTTTAGCCAAAGTTTAAAGCACCTAGCTATGTAAATATGCATTCTTATATTTTTATTTTTGTCAGACTCCTCCTTTTGGAAACCATCCAGAAAGCCCTTCTTAAAATAATTCCTACCAAGAAAGCAACAATCACCACCCTAATATGCATGAAAGTTGCATTCGAGAACAATTGCTTCTGCATGTGTTATCATGATTCTATCGGCAAATAAATTGAATGACATTTCACTAGCTTGTCTTCTTCTGTGAACATTATGCTTTCAGTTGATTAAATTTTTCTGGTTACTATGTCTTCTGTTCAGTGCTGAACATTCTTCCCATGAGGAAGATTATCATAATGAGGATGAAACCTTTGATTCAGAACAAGGCATTGGCTCCATTGGTGATCAAGCTAATGATAGGGTTCAGCCTAGAGTTCATTACTTTAATTATCAGTCTTTCATGAAGAAAACACCCACTGCACGATGGTCAAAGCAAGAAACAGAATTGTTTTACGAGGTGCGTATGGGCAGGCTTTTTCTCTATTTACTTTTTCTCTTGGGTAAGACTGCGTACATATTGAATCCTCCCTAGAGCAAATCAGTGTTATCAAAGGCGCGCCTAGGTAGAGGCGCCAGCCATTGCGCCTAGAAGGTGTCCAGGCGAGGCGACGTGTATCAGGCACGCGCCTAGGCGATGAGGCGCGCGCCTGATGCCAATGAGTGTGGCGCGCTTCAGGCGCCTGATGTCAAAAATCTTAGTTTTTGACCCGATTTCGTTGATTAAAGCTCATTTTTTTTCCTTTTTTTTTGTTTTTTTTTTCCAGCAGAGAGTTAAAAAAAATAATAATAACAATAAATCTCATAATTTAACTTAATTTATTTACTTTTGACATGACTATTAGATAATTTGTTGAGATCGTTAAAAATTATAAGAAAAATTTATATTTTGTAAAATGTAAATGTTTGCTATAATAATCAATAATAGATCATACATTTATAATTATTGGGGACATGATTTTAACCAAAAGATTAAACTAGTCAATAACAAAATTGTACATAAGACAATATAAGTAAATATTAATATCTTAGTTATTATAGCATCTTAGTTATGAAAATAGTGATGTATATAAATTTAATTGAGTGCAATAATTTATAAATGTTGTCATAATTTGATCAAAATATTAAAAAATACTTCAAACAAAATGATTAGAAGAATATAATGTTCTTATTTCTAATTGAAAAATTATATATATAGATATGCGCCTCACATTCCTCAGGCGCGCGCCTAGGCTCCAGGACCTTTTGCGTCTCGGTGCGCCTCGCGCCTTTAATAACACTGGAGCAAATAGTGTGGGAAGCCTCGTGCCTTGGGCCATCCTTTGATGGAAATTTGTGAAGTATGTGTCTTAGCATACTGGACCATTGTTTTTTTTGCGTTAAGGTTTATTTAGTTAACATTTGTGATTTGTTAAGCAATTGCCTTCTCAGTTTGCATGAATTTTCTGTTCATGATTCCAGATCAATTGGCCATGTTTTGTCTCTTGTGAGTTGCAAATTGGGGGCTGGGTAGACTGTAGACTACTGTTATGTTGCATCTAGAAGTAATTACTTTCGAATAGGTTTATTAGGTCTAGAGATCTTCTGGTAGGCTACCCTAGTCAATTGTAAGTTTCAAGCTTTCCACATTGTCACCGTATCAGTACCATGCCTATGGAGAGTTCATTCCCTTATTGGCATTCTCATGGCTGATACAAGTAGATCCCAGTTCTTTAACTAATTTTAGATTTTGGAGGTCCTCGCATCATCAATATTCATTGATAATGTTTACAGGATTTTTCAGAGGGAGAGAATTAAAATTTCTCTACGACCTTCTCTGATTATTTTCACTAATATCGTTTTATTTTGTTATTATAAATGTGGCAAGTATAATGTTAGAAACTGCATTGTATAGATGATCTTGCATCTTCCTCTCATCTAAGCATTCCCTGGCTGTTTCTCTAGTTTTAGTGTTTTAATTATATGTCCAAATATATGGATTTTAGGCCATTCGGCAGTTTGGTACAGATCTGTCAATGATACAACAACTTTTCCCTGGAAGAACTCGTCATCAAGTCAAATTGAAATATAAGAAGGAAGAGCGTGAACATCCGTTGAGGCTAACCGATGCTCTTATCAATCGTGCCAAAGGTAAGACTTCTCATCATTGTCACTATTTGAAGCTGAGAGCATGTTATTGTGAATTTTAGCATGCTTGTATGCTATGGAGTAATAATGTAATATTTTTTTGCAGATCATTCCCATTTTGAAAAGGTGATTGAGCAGCTGCAACAAGTTGCTGCTCAAGCAGCACAGGATGCAAAACAAGATGATTCAACTGGCTTGACAGACGAGGAGGTGGAGTTGAATCCCGACCACAATATAATATTTCCTCCTTTCCTTCGTTTTTACTAAAATAAGAGTTCTTGTTTGTGTGTTGGCCGCTGCATTCCCTTCTCTTTGCTAGGAAAATTACATGTTTCATTTTCTGGACCTCCATCTTTGGATGTTGCTTATAATTAGGAGATGATTGATCTTGTTTAAAAATTTTACACAGAAACTTTTGGACGATTTTGGAGTTTGGTTGAAGTGAAACTTTACTTGATAGTTCTCTAGTCTATGGTTCATATCTTATCATTTTTGACCCCTTATCTTAAATGATTATTTTTGCTGAGGGAACAAATTTGGAGATGTGTTTCAATTTAATGAATCCAACTATTGAATATTGCTGACTCTGTTTCTTTAGACGGACTTTTTCGATTTTTCTAAAAGTCATTGTTGATGTTACCAGATTCATTTGACTTATTTGGCTCATGATTTATGTTCTTATACCAAAACTGCGCCATTTAAGTGCTTTAATGATGATATACCTGTGTATTTGCAGGATAAAGAAGAAAAGGTTGAGCAGGATCAAAATGGCGAAGGAGACGTTAGTGAAGTCCATAGTCCTACTCCTATGAAAGCTGATGAAAGCGATAATGACGATGATATATGGAGTTCATATAAAACTGAATTTTAGTAGACAAAAACTGCTTTGATTACTTACTGTTTTCAATATCTATTTTTGTGCTGGTTCCATGGCATATGACCAAATTTTATCTTATTCATGGTTTAGCAAGACGAAATCCGACTTATCATCTTACAATGATATGTTAATGTTAGCCCTAAGAACTTATAATGATTATTAGCACATCTCTAGAATAGAGCCAATAATGTTAGCATAGTATAAGCTGTTCTAGTTGTTTCCAATAGATTTAACTGAATGTCTATTGCAATAGCCAACTGAAGCATCATCAGGGCACAAAAGAAATTAGGTAGGCATTGGAGATCAAGTAGGCGTGTAAATTTGTTTCAGGTAACTAGAAATTTGTGACTTGCAAGATTGGTTGGTAGGCTAGTTGAGGGTTCTTTATTTTTACATTTTTTTAAAAAAAAAAAAAATTAAATTAGGACAGCAATGGGGGTTTGGCGATTGGTCAGCTAGCTGTGTGAAACACCGTCTACTAGAAAATGTGCTTTGATTTTATTGAGTGTTAGAGGAGGTTATTGTTAGGGATATGCTGTTCTATCTATGCAAAAGCTAAAAAAAAAAAAAAAAAAAAAAAAAAAAAAAAAAAAAAAATGCCGTGGGAACTTATAATTATTATTGTTTTCCATCGAAATTGAAATGGTTATTTTTTACCATAATAAATTCTGTTAGGAATCTAATGTACTTTGGATGTCATATACGATACTTTTTTTTTTTTTTACAATAATATTTTTTATATTTAAAATATCTAATGAAATTGCCATCTCTAAATTTCCTTGGTGATTTTGAGGGATTAAAACTTAAAAGTCTAGCAATTGTAAGCGAGGAATAAGGAAAATGAGAGAAATCCCCCTATTGTGTTATTCAAAAATAAGCGCAGACCCTCAAATGAAGAGAAATAAAAAAATTAATAATAATTAACAATTGTCTCTGAAATTATATCTCAAAATCAAAATCATCGGCCATCAGTGCTCTTAAGTCTCGATTCTTCACAAAATCAAGCTCTCACACCATTCGCTCTCAAATCCTAACTTTGTCGATCGCAGTTCGTTATCGTTGATGTGCATCACCACCTCGCCGGCGATTCGTCGTCAATCATCACCACCACACATACCCAGCATCACAACAACAACAAATTTAAAATCTCTAAATCCACCTAAAAACAAATTAAAGTCTCTAAATTGATAAATTTATCCCAATATCTGCATATCATCAATAAAGTGTCTTCTAATTTCTGGGCCTATTAACTAATACTTTGTTTCTGGGTCATGAACCAAATCGATTTTATTTCTGGGTTTTGTTTTGTTTTGTTTTGTTTTTTTTTTTTTCTGAATGGAAGTGCTGAAAGATTGATGAATTTCGAATAGAAGGGAAACGTGATTTTGTGCTTTAATTAGAGAATTATTAAAAAATAATAATAATTTCTACTGAGATTAATTCCTAAAAATAACAACCACCCAATTAATTTAATAAGTAATACTAATTTTATAAGTTTCTTCTTATTTAGTTTAAAATATAGTAATTGTGGAAACTGATTTCGGTCGAGGTCTACAATCAAGAAAATGAACTGAGGGGCACGAACGAACCTGCAAAACAAGAGTAGAGCGAAAGATAAGGTTACTGCCCACCGGTGTGGTGGAAGCCGTAGGCACTCCGACGCTCAAGTTAGCCTAAGGGTGAATGAGTTCAAGATGAAAGGATTAAGGTCTATGGAATACCTCAACCACAGATTTGCTAGCCGTGAGGACGGTGTATTGGATTAGTATGTTGATGTAGGAGTACTCTCTTGGAGAAGATGCCTCTCTCTTGCTTCGTCTTCTTATTTTATAGGTTCCCTGACGCGGGGTCCCTATTCTGCCCGTTGGAGTCTTCCCTAATGATGGTTTAATTCAGGTGATTTATGTCTGATAACTGACGATCGTATGTCTCATTCGAAACCGTCGACTTCATGATGATATTTATGAATTCAGATCCTCTTCTTGATTTTCGTAACTGGTGTTCGTTTGTCTTTCTTTATGTTAATGAGCTTGGGCCCGTGAGGCGGCCCGCGGATCTTCTAATGGGCTCCAGATTTAGTGGTTGGCCTTGTGGTAAATGTCGATTTTATCCATGGGCCCAATTTTGGCCCGTACAGTTTGTCCCCTACTCTCTAAGTCTGGAAGTCTTAAACTTGGGGAGTACCTTCGACTCTGTTGAATGAATCAAGATATGGATAATCGATCTTGGCATTGGTCCAGAGCTTATCCATATGACGTCCCGTCGTACAGTCAGGAGGAAGAGGAAGAATCCAGGACTTTATTTCGCTTTCGACAATAGCCCAGGAGGTGTCCTTGGTTTATTCGAAACTGTCGAAGGCTTTTTGGGTATTAACCTTTGATCGACATGTCGTATAGTGTAGGGGGGATTCAAACCTTTAGCTTGTGATCCGTGTGAGTTTATGGGGAATTTCCTATGCGAACTGAAACCAGTCAATGGTTTTTAGAAGATATTTCACTCGACATGTAATACAGAGATAGAAAAAGCCATATTTCAATTTGAATCGACATGAGTTATCCGGGGGATGTCCCCTGGTCGACTGAATCAGATGGCGGTTCAGGAGTAGTCGCACTCGACTTGCCGTAAGAGGCGAGTGTATTCCATGATTCTATGATATGAGTCATATGGGGGATGTCCCTTGGTCGACTGAACCAGATGGTGGTTCAGGAGTAGTCACACTCGACTTGTCGTAAGAGACGAGTGTATTCCATGATTCTATGACTCGACATGAGTCATCTGGGGGATGTCCCCTGGTCGACTGAACTAGATGGTGGTTCAAGAGTAATCTCACTCGACTTGTCGTATGAGGCGAGTGTATTCCATGCTTCTATGACTCGACATGAGTCATCTGGGGGATGTCCCCTGGTCGACTGAACCAGATGGTGGTTCAGGAGTAATCTCACTCGACTTGTCGTATGAGGCGAGTGTATTCCATGCTTCTATGACTCGACATGAGTCATCAGGGGTATGTCCCTGGTCGACTGAACCAGATGGTGGTTCATGAGTAATCTCACTCGACTTGTCGTATGAGGCGAGTGAATTCCATGCTTCTATGACTCGACATGAGTCATCTGGGGGATGTCCCCTGGTCGACTGAACCAGATGGTGGTTCAGGAATAGTTACACTCGACTTGTCGTATGAGGCGAGTGTAATCCATGCTTCTATGACTCAACATGAGTCATCTGGGGGATGTCCCCTGGTCGACTGAACCAGATGGTGGTTCAGGAGTAATCTCACTCGACTTGTCGTATGAGGCGAGTGTATTCCATGCTTTTATGACTCGACATGAGTCATCAGGGGTATGTCCCTGGTCGACTGAACCAGATGGTGGTTCAGGAGTAATCTCACTCGACTTGTCGTATGAGGCGAGTGAATTCCATGATTCTATGACTCGACATGAGTCATCTGGGGGATGTCCCCTGGTCGACTGAACCAGATGGTGGTTCCAGAGTAATCTCACTCGACTTGTCGTATGAGGCGAGTGTATTCCCTGATTCTATGACTCGACATGAGTCATCTGGGGGATGTCCCCTTGTCGACTGAACCAGATGATGGTTCAAGAGTAATCTCACTCGACTTGTCGTATGAGGCGAGTGTATTCCATGATTCTATGACTCGACATGAGTCATCTGGGGGATGTCCCTTGGTCGACTGAACCAGATGGTGGTTCAAGAGTAATCTCACTCGACTTGTCGTATGAGGCGATTTATTTCCTAAAATGTCGTGTCGAGAGGTTGCTACCGTGGTACCTATATTTTATTAGGTGTTAAGTCGAATGGCGAGTAGATACTGCGTCAAGCCTTGTATAGATGTTGTGTCGAATTGATATTCCAATTGTATTGATCTTACGCTTGAGGTGGTGTTGAATGATCAAACAACTCGAAATAGTGGTTGTTTAAACGTTGAATCAACCTCTGACTCGATGAGTAAATTACATGTATTTAGATTTCTGACGTTGTCGTGTCAAACGGGGAAGACACAAACGTAATTTATTGACGTTGTGAGTGCACAACATCTGATGTTGTAGTTCTTTTCTCCATTCGACGATACCCGATAGAAGGATTCTGGATTTTCCACGTGTCCACTAGATATGTAGTGCAGTAACCTAATGCAAATAACGAGGCGTCCATTTGGCAGGAATTTGGCGCAAATCTTAGGTAGGGTGTATAAAAGAGCTTTGGGTGTTTCATTTCGCCTCATTCAGAAGTCGAGTAAGGAGTGCTCTCAAGTTTTTCAAGGTATTTTTCGAAATCTTCCTCTTGTTCTTCATTTCTTTAAACATTCATAGTGAATATTCAAGTTGTTCTTAGGTAAATTAGGCTGTTTGATCTCTAGGTTTGTGTGATTTGTTTTAAATTGTGTTTGTGGGTTTTGATCTTTATGAGGTAGGTTGCTAGGGAGTTTAGTTTTTTTTATGCTTGTCGTTTGGAAGATGTCGAGTGGAGAATCTTTAGGCAGTTTAGGTGCCAAGATTGACACTTATTCGAGTCGTCAAGTGAAACCGAGGAATCATCAAGTGAGAGCAAGGAGGATGTAGAGTGCAAAGATCGGTCGTACCGGGAGTTTATTGAGGGTGGCCGTAGTTACCTTAGCTAGGCCTTCTCAACCAGTAATCCCTACTGAGGCTATACCATTAAGGTCTTTGCCCGCAGTTGGGGAGTCGAGTGAATTTCCCATGTACGAGTGAACCTACTAACTTACTATAAAAAAAAATCCTGCAAGTCGAATGACTGGGAAAATGTTGAGGGAACTCAGCTGTATGTATAGGTTCCCTAATTCTTTAGAACTCCGGGCGCCTTCGTCGAATGAAAGAATCGATTATAAGATTCCTGGGTGGATGGGATTCTATGTACGTCCATTTTTCATAGGGCTGAGGTTTCCTATTCCGAGACTGGTTTGGGAGGTTTTGGATCATTTCAGAGTTGCTCCTTCACAGCTGATGCCGAATGCGTGGAGGATTTTATTGTCGATTGAATGTTTGTCTTTCGAATTGGGAGTACTTTTTGAGGTAAAGGATGTTTTAGAGACGTACTACCTGAATGAGAATTTGAAAGAGAAAAGAAGATATACATTGATCCTTCGTCAGAGAAAGACGCATTTAGTTACTGGATTGCCGACTAATGATAGGGGAAATTGGCAGTCTTATTATTTCTTTGCAAAGGGTGAGGGTATATTTGGATCGACCGGGGCTGGTCGAATCCCAGAATTTTGATGTTTGTCGAGCGAGTAACGTACTTTCGCTTAATTTCAATTTTTGAGTCATACTTTGTCTTTGAATAACCATGTTCTTGTTGTTGCAGATCCTCTACGAAACAAGTCATTCATCACGACTGTACGTACAATCTCCAACACCAAAGCCATCCTGTCTCTATCGGCCGAGAAAAAGGGGACTGTAAAACTATTTTAATAAAAGAAAGGGCTAAGGTCGACTCTGTTGTGGAAGGAAATCTATCATCGAGAAGAAGGTAAGGTTCTGGCCTCATGTAATGACGTTTTGTCCGTGATAAATTGTAGATGGTCGTGTCAAAAGTTATATGGAGGATATAGATATTGAGAGCCCTTAAAACCCGAAGAATTTTTTATGCGCATAGGAAATGATGGCTGGCCATTCACCGTAGCTTCACTCGACGAAATGAAGAGCTGAAAGAAGTTAAGGAAGCTGAAAAAAAAAGAGCTAGAGGCTGAAAAGAGGCTGGGCCTCAACAAAGAGAGGTTGTTTCAAGTGGGGGTGCCGCAGAGAAGTGAAGTCGACTGCAACGATTTCTACGGGGAAGAAAAGGAAGTCGACTGAAGCGGAAGTGGAAGAGGACTCTGATAACCTCATCTTAAAGGTTCCACGAGAGTTGACTGCAATATCTGACCCTTCAAGCATCGACTCATTCGCGGAAGGGCTTCTTCTCGAAGGGGATGAAGTAAGGTTGGCACAAATTGGCCCGGTGGAGGCCATGAAGAAAGCCATCGCACTAAATTATCAAGTGAGTAGAGCAACTTTTTTTTTTGGTCGAATGATGATCTGACTCGACTTTATCAGGTACTGGAATGTAGTCTATTCATTCGGAAAAATGTGGAGTCCAATCAAAGGAGGATCAATGAGCTGGAGAGATCGTTGTCGGTGGTGAGGAATGAGTCATTAGAGCTGAAGTCCGGGCTGATTGCTTCTCAAAGGAAGGAAAGAGGACTTGAGAAAGAACTGAAGGAAGTTAAAGCTGCATTGAGGTTGGAGAAAGAAACGGCTGAACTGACAATCGACAGCTACAAAGAAGGTTTCGAGAATGTGAAGAAAGAGAAGGAATTACTGTTAGAGCAAATGAAGGACATTGCCATTGACTCCATTATGAGAAACATATGTAATTTATGAGGGAATTCGTAGCTGGGAAACACGTAGACTGGAAACCTGAGAAGTGGATTAGAGAATACAAAAGGCGTGAGGCTGGTATTTCTTCTACGACGGAGGACGATGGTGAAGAGAAAGGGTTGGAGGTCGAGTCGAAGAAGGATGAGGTGGAACCAGATGCACTTGCTGTTGTTGAAGCGGAGGAGGTCAAAAGACAATTAGAGGGAGAAGAAGTCGTTCTGGAAGCTGTCGAGACTCAAGATGATGTTCCTGCCAATCACCCTACGGCTACCGACGAAGCACCAGACAACGTCTAAAATTAACTTTGAATTTTTGTATGAAGTTTGAATTAATGGTTTGAATAGGAGGGCGGAAAGCCTCAATTGAACAATCGAGTTTTGTATGTGTTGAATATGTCGTATGATATTCTGTGGAACGGTCTTTGGATGTGTTGTACAAATGTCGACTGATATTTTAATTAACAATCTTTTATTGCAATTAGTCGAATGACTTCTACAGATTTCCTTATTTCATTCGTAAAACTACTAACAGAAAATATAATTGCAAACAAACAAACCATAAACATAAGTGTTACCGGTTGAATCGCTTAAGATGCACCGCGTTCCAACTGTTGCGCACGAGAGTCCCCTCCATAGTCTGTAGCTTGTAGGCTCATTTCCCGATAACTTTCGTGACGAGGTAAGGGCCCTCCCAATTTGGACCCAACTTCCCATCTCCAATTTCCTTGGTGTTCTGGAACACTCTACGTAGGACCCAATCTCCAGCCTTGAAAGTCCTACTTCTGACATTTTTTTCGAAGTATTTGGCCATCCTTTGTTGATAAGCGGCCAGTCGAATGGAAGCTCGGTCTCTTGTCTCTTCAACCGTGTCGAGATTGAAATTCATCAGTCGTTGATTGTTTTCTTTGTTGAGCCATTGGTAGCGTGTTGAAGGAATGGCTTCTTCAATTGGAATGACTGCTTCCGTTCCAAATGCTAATGCGAAAGGAGTTTCGCCTGTCGAAGACCTTACCGTTGTCATGTATGACCATAACACCCCTGGTAGTTCATCTGCCCATGCGCCCTTAGACTTCTCCAACCTCTTCTTTAAGGTGTTCATGATTGTCTTGTTGGACGATTCGGCCTGACCGTTTGCTTGTGGAAAGCGTGGTGTCGAAAAGTTCAACTTTATGCCCCAATTCCTGTAAAAGTTTTGAAAGTGATGGCTGATGAATTGTGAGCCATTATCAGTCATAATTTCTCTGGGTATGCCGAACCAAAAAATGATTTTTTCCATACGAATGTTTGAGCTTCTTTATCGCGTACTCTAGCGAATGCTTCGGCTTCTATCCACTTTGAGTAATAATCTGTCATAACAAGCATGTAGACTCGTTGGCCAGGCACGGTTGGGAGTTTCCGACTATGTCCATTCCCCACTTCATAAAAGGCCATGGAGAGATAATGGGATTGTAGTCTCTCTGGTGGAAGATGAGAAAATGGTGCAAATCTCTGGCATTTGTCACACTTTTTAGTGAATTTTCGTGGAGTCAATTCTCATTGTCGGCCAATAGTACCCAGTCGAATGCGCTCGAAGAGCCAGGCTCCTGCCACCTGAATGGTTCCCACACTCCCTTCATGCAACTCTGTCAACACATGATGTGCTTCGTCGTGTGTTAGGCACTTCAAATAAGGTCCTGTGAAAGATCTTCTTAGCAGCTGTCCGTCGAATATAATGAACCTTGCAGACTGTCTCTGGACTTTTCTGGCTTGTACTTTATCGTCTGGAAGCGAGCCTGTTTGTAAATACTCGACTATAGGTGTCATCCAGGTGTCGACCGCATCAACCGTTGCAACGGCTGTTTCTTCCTTCCAAATTACCGGCCAGCACAAATATACTACAGGAATTGTTTGTGGTTTATCACCCTCAATTGTCAATCCCAAGGTTGCCAATGCATCTGCTTGGGAATTTTCGCTTCTAGGGACTTGGGTTATGGAAAATTTCTCAAATGTCGACATAATCTCTTTTACCTTCTGCAGGTCGGATGCCATTGCTTGACCCCTGGCGTGATAAGATCCCTCGATCTGGTTGACTATCAGCTGAGAGTAGGATTTTACTTCTATCTCCCTAGCTCCCAGTTCTTTAGCTAACAATAACCCTGCGATCAATGCTTCATACTCAGCTTCGTTGTTGGTAACTCTAAACCCGCATTTAATTGCCTGCTGCAAAGTGTCGCCTGTCGGGGTAGTGACCATGATTCCAATACCGCAGCCCTTTTTGTTACTGGTGCTGTCGACCGCTAACTTCCAAGGTACTGTCGGCTGAATGGAATTGACCTCAGTTTCAGCCACTGCAAGGAGATCGGGGGCGAAGTCGGCCACAAAATATGCCAGTGCTTGAGATTTGATGGCGATCATAGGCTGGTAAGCTATGTCGTGTTCTCCAAGCTCAATTGCCCACTTCATCAATCTTCCTGAAAATTCTGGTTTATGGAGTATACTTCTTAAGGATACGTCGTGTACACCGTGATCGGGTGTCCTTGAAAGTAAGGTCTGAGTTTTCGCGCGGCTGTGACAAGGGCGAAAACCAATTTCTCCATCAACGGGTAGCGTGATTCTTCCCTCAATAATGCTTTGCTTACGTAGTAGACTGGTTGTTGAGTTCCCGACTCTTCTCTCACTAAAACTCTGCTAATCGCGTGTTCTGAAACACCCAAATAGAGGTAACGTCGCTCATTGTCGAGTGGTTTCGACAATAAGGGAGGTGTAGTGAGGTACCGTTTGAGTCCTTCTAGTGCTTCCTCGCAAGCAGGAGTCTATTCAAAGCTGTTTGCCTTCTTCAAAGCGGAAAAGAACAAAAAACTCTTATCTGTTGATTTGGAGATGAATCTGTTTAACGCGGCGATCCTCCCGGTCAGTCGCATGACGTCCTTCGGGCTGGAAGGAGACGAAATGTCGAGGATTGATTTAATCTGGTCTGGATTCGCTTCTATTCCCATTTGAGTGACAACGTACCCCAAGAATTTTACTGAGGCTACACCAAACACACACTTAGTATGATTCAGTTTCATTCCATACCTGTCCATGATGTCGAAGGCTTCTTCCAGATGATTAAGGTGTTGCTCCCATTTGATGGACTTCACCAGCATCTCGTCTATGTAAACCTCCATTGTCTTCCCAATCTGTTCGTCGAACATCTTGTTGAACAGTCTTTGGTATGTTGCTCCCGTATTTTTTAAGCCGAATGACATGACCTTGTAACAAAAAATCCATCGGTTTGTGACAAAGGCTGTTTTCTCTTGATCGTCTGGATGCATGAAGATCTGGTTGTAGCCTGAATACGCATCCATGAAGCTTAATAACTCATGCCCCACTGTTGCGTCGAACATTGAATCAATATGTGGTAGAGGGAACGAATCCTTTGGACAAGCTTTGTTCAAATCCGTAAAGTCGATGCAGACTCTCCACTTTCCATTATTTTTCTTCACAACAACAACATTCGCAAGCCATTCCGGAAATTGTACTTCTTTAACTGCTCCGTTCTGCAATAACTTCTGAATCTCTTCGTCAATGATTCGGTTCCTCTCCGGGGTGAACTTTCTTCTTTTCTGCCTACGGGGTGTGGTCTGGATCTACATGTAATTCGTGAGTAATGAGCTGTGGATCAATTCCTGTCATGTTCTTGTGAGACCATGCAAAACTGTCGTGTCGTCTCTTTAAGAATTCAATTAGATCAGCCCTTAGTTTGGGATCTAAGTCAGCTCCAACTAATGCCTTGTGATCTGTAAACTGAGAATGAATCTGGACCTCATCACAAGCTTCTCTATATTTGGTAGAGTCAGTTCCGGAACACGAGGCCCAGACTGTAATTGCTATGCTGACTGGGTTTTCACCTTCAAAGTCGTTTGGTAGCAGCTTTTTGACACCAATCTATCACCTTTAATTTCTTGAACTCCCCATTTGGTATGGAATTTTATTACCTGATGGTAAGTAGAAAAACACAGCCCTCATATCGTGAATCCAAGGTCTACCCATGATCAGATTGTAGGCTGAAGGGCTGTCCAAGACCAGAAATGTGGTCATTCTGTTGACTCCGGCGGCGTAGACTGGGAGTGATATTTCCCTCATGGTGAATTTTTGCTCCCGCTAAACCCAATCAGTATTGTCGTCCGCCGGTTTACTTTGTCCAGTTCGGCCCCCATGTCAGCAAGGGCACTTGCAAAAATTATATTAGCTGAGGAGCCTGTGTCGACGAGTACTCGTTTGATCATAAAGTTGGCCACCTGCAAGGAAATAACTAAAGCGTCATGGTGGGGATTCAAATTGTGTGAATCCCCGTCGTCTGGAAACTCTATTATCGAATCTGTGAAGACTTTTTCCACAGACATCGAGGTATTTAAAATATTATTCGCTAGGGCCCTCGAATGTCGTTTGGCCGCCAAATATGTTGCTCCACTGATCCCCGAGCCTCCTGAAATGACATTAACGGTGTTATTAATTGGGGGTGGTGGGGTTGGAATTTCTCCTTGACCATCTCTCTTGTCCCTTCGCGCCAGTGTTGCCTTCCCTTTATCAGTGAGCAAATCCTTCAGGAAACCTTTGTTTCGTAGCTCCAGAACCTCTAATCTCAAAGCCACGCATTTCGCTGTCGTATGACCATAGTCCCTGTGGAACTCACACCACTTTCTGGTGTCCTTTTTGGTCGAACTGTCTCTGGAGCGTGGAGGCCACTTCATTTCATTCCCCATCTTCTTAAGCACGGAGACCAGTTCCCCGGGAGAAATCGTAAAGCTGTAGTCCGGTAGCCTGGGTTTGCTTGTTGGCAGCTCCTCCCTACTTTTGTATGGCCTTTGTCGTCTGTCAATACTTCTGTAGAAAGGTCGTCGTTATCCCTTGGTTGGTTCCTCCCTTCCTTGTGAGAGTGGATATTGATATCGTGTCGCCTGGGAGCAGCAGGCCTTCGGTCCACTCGGGCATTCGCAACATCTTCCCTTCTTTTATTTCTTTTATCTTCTTCCCACCTTATTTCTGCCTGGCCCGTGCCATTACCTGGTCCATGGTGTAACATCGGAACTTTGTCAGTTTCTTATAGAGCCCACTGTCATAGAGTAGTCCATTCCGGAAGGCTTCGACTGCTGTAGGCTGGTGGAGATCCGAGACAGTAATTCTCTCCCGGTTGAACCGGGCCACGTAGCTTCACAATGACTCTCCCATTCTCTGCTGTATAGAATTAAGGTCGTCTGAAGTCTTTTCTAATTTGCAGAATGATTTACAAAGTGTTGGACGAACTTGTCGCTAGCTCTTGGTAGGACTCGATTGACCTGTAGGGTAGGTTAATGAACCAAGTAAGGGCAGGTTCCCGCCAGAGTCTCCCCAAAGCATCTACACATTCCTGCCTCCCACTGACTTGGGGACAAGCCGGTTGACATCATCTTGTACTTGTAGTGTATTATGTGGTCGTCTGGATCGGCAGACCCATCATATGGCTTCATTTCGGGTGGGCTGAATTTCCAGGGCAAATCAACAGCAACAATTGACTCCACAAACGGGGTATCAGAAATTGCCCCGGCCCTGCTTTTCCTGACTGGCAGCCTTACCCCTGGTAGTCTTGACATTATTGCTTCCTTGAATTCAATCATTTCCCTTCTGATAGAGGTGGCGATCTGTTGGGATGGATCGATGAGAGAGTTCGGTTCTTGTGAAGTAGGCTGGTGATTGTTATTTGGCCCATCCGTCATGGGCGGGATTGTTGGATTGCTCCGGTCGTCTGATTGGGTTTGGCCTTGAGTATTATGCTGAGGATTGGATGATAACTGCTCCATCTTTTTCTGTGGACTGTCGTTGGTGTTTCGCATCGTTAGATTCTCCTCTTCGAGGGTTTGCAGTTGTTCTTGGAGCAGGGCAAGTTGTGCCATTAAGGGATCCGGGTTTTGTTCATTGCTTGAGGCCATTTCTGAGTGTGTAATTACTTTTGGGAACTAAACTGTTATTTTCCACCACTTGTCACCCACAGACTGACGGTCAAACTGAAGTCGTTAATAGGACCCTGTCCCAACTATTACGTACTGTCATTTCTAAGAATTTGAAGACATGGGAAGAATGTTTACCTTTCATTGATTTTGCCTATAATCGTAGTATTCATTCAACTACTTCTTATTCTCCTTTTGAAATTGTGTATGGATTTTAACCCACTCACACCTATGGATTTATTGCCTTTGCCCGTTGACGAGAATGTGAGTCTGGATGGTAAGTATAAGGCCGACTTGGTCAAGTCTATACATGAGAAAACAAGAAAACATATTGAGAAGAAGAATGAACAATATGCCTTGCATGCCAATAAGGGTAGACGTCGTGTCTCTTTCGAACCTGGTGATTGGGTTTGGGTACACATGCGAAAAGAGCATTTTCCAAAGCAACGACAGTTCCAACTCCAACCCCGAGGCGATAGCCCGTTTCAGATTCTTGAGAAAATCAATGACAATGCCTACAAAGTGGATTTGCCAGGTGAGTATAATGTTTCTGCGTCATTTAATGTTTCTGATATTTCTTTATTTGATGCAGATTCGAGGTCGAATCCTTTCAAGGATAGGGGGAATGATGAGGCCCAGGATGCAGCACATGCTGGACGGACCGCCACAATACAAGTTCCAGAAGGTTCAATCATGAGGTCTCGAGCTAAGAAGATCCAGGAAACTATGAATGGATTCATACAGAAGATGATATCTGACTATTCCCGTACTTCTACGTTATTGAGTATGGGCTTGACGCTGGACGAACATAAAATGGTGACCTTATTCAGGCCGCGGAGGAACGAGTCACTTAGGCCTATTCTATTATAGTTATTTGACATTTGTTTTTCATTTATTTAGGGCTTGTCATTTGTGGTATTTCGACCCATTATTTACGTTTGACTATTTTCTTTAGATTATTATTTTATGTTTGGGAATTAGGATAAGCGTGCAAGGGTTTGTACTTGGGGATAGCTTAGCTTAGTTTTAGGATACATACATGTTGGTGGTGGGTAGTTTCGTTTTATCCTTATGGGTTAAGGGTTTCGTTTTATCCTTATGAGTTAAGGATTTCGTTTATCCTTGTGGGTTAAGGTTTCGTTTATCCTTGTGGGTTAGGGTTGTGGTTGCAGCTTCCCATAAAAAGGCTAAACTCTTTGGTTGTATCACACAACTCTCTTTCAATAAAAATTATTTATCAATTCGTGAGCATTAAGTTCCTCAATTTGTTATCACTGGTTTTGGCTTATCAAAAGACTGCTAACCCTTTGTGGCGCCTCTATTAGCACTCTAGGTTTCTGTTGCTTGTTCTTCAGAGGTTTAGAGTTTCTTATCCGAACTGTCTTGGTTTTTTCTGGGAACGATTTCAATCTTGTGGGGGTTTGTCTGGCTCCGCTCCAGGCAGGTTCTCATCAAGTAATACTAACTGTCATACAATAGTCTTACTGTGTCCTTTATTAGATCATATCAAATACGCGACTAATGGAAGTATCTCACAAGTCTCTTAGTTTTATATCATATATAAGACTTTATATCAAATATATCAAAGACTACTCCCACCGCTTACACGGAGAAAAGAAGACTTAGGATATATACAATGCTAGAAATAAGTTTGTACGCTCCCACTGACCCTACTGACAATATGTATTCTCTATGATTTGATAAAATCAGACAATCTGACATATCAAAATAAATCAAAATGATAACTTAGACTTTCAGAAGCTTATCTGAGTCTACAATAGGCTCTATAAGCTAATATATCAAATTGTGATCTCAGAAGAAAACAAACTCTAGGGCCATTCTAGAATGAACGCTCAAACAAAGAAACCATTACGGATCTCTCATTCGAGGAAAACATTCAGGAATGCCACTTTACATTCTTTAAGCTAAAATACATAGTTTAATAATAACATTTACCAATAGATCATTAATTGTTCAATCAGTGCGACTAGAGACAAGCTTTCTCAAAATCTACAATAGATCAATTAGTATAACTTTTCTCATTGTCATACTATAAAGGTCAAACCTTTATCAAGCTCACTTGCTTTTGCTGCGCAAATAATTGCACATTTTATGAACTATTCATAACAAAAGCCAAATCAAGTTCAAAACTTTATCATAGTAAGCCATGAACAATCTTATATCTATGATTCAATGCTAACTTCCGAAATCGATATCAAATATCGCTCCCACTATAAGTTATAGGATAATTTTCTTCACTAAGAAAACAACAGAACTATTAAGTTCAAATACTTCACAAATGATTCTAACATCCTATTGAACTTATACGAAAGTTGTCTAAAGGTCTTTTCATCTAATTAATTATGTAGTTCGATTATAGATTTATCACTATCACATTTGATTTCAATAAGTCAAGTCTTTTCTACAATTGTCAACATCTGATGTTACTTTCCAAGTAATAAAAAAAATTTATTACTAACGACCGTAAAAAAAATATTCTATCAAATAGAATATAATATTCTATTAAATAGAATAAATGATAAACCTTACTTATCCTCTGAGGCGCAAGTACTTTCAATTATATAACAATTATACAAAAGAAGTTTCAAATCTCAAACTTTTCAAGATTCGAATTTTCTACTATACATATCATATATGTAACTGTAGGAACGAATGGAACTTTAATTAAAGAGATGAATTAGTGTTACTGGAGCATAACTCAAAGAGTATTGAAAAACAATTCGGTAACACTCAATATTAACGAATCAAATCATATAAGATTCAAATACTCCACTGACCAATTCCATCAAGATGGAATCATGGAAGTTTAATAGTGAGTAAGAATCAAATTCATTAAATAACTTCAGAACCAATTGCTTTAAATTTATATGTTTGATCATATCAAATATCTTTGAACAATTTAAGAACTCACAATGAATTTTATAGTTTCAACACTTCAAATAGAATATATTTGAAACCATTCAAATTATTCTATCCACGTTTCATCAGAAACATATTGAAAGTTCTCGAACAATTCAAGACATTCAACATGTTCTCTATTAGAAACATGTAACTAGTCATGACAATTCATTAACTAAGTTACGGAGTAAAAAAAACTATTTAAGGCAATTTCCAATTCATTAACTACATACATCCAATGTATTAGTCGAATCAATCTTATGGTTCAATGATGATCATTGGTTAAATGAGATTAATCATATCTTGAATACAATATTCATTAAATGGACAATGATATATGGTGTGATCTCGCATCAGACCATCCTTTACCATACGGAATAAGCATCTAATGCTTATGTCATAGAATCTCATAAAACACTTTCTAAGTTATTTAGTTAACCGAACATTTTCTTAATGTTTATCTTTTCATTAATGACACTACTAGTCATATTAAATATGTAACAACTGTTTATACATAACAAGTAACTATCCAATAGTCGCAAGTTCTGATATCAAATATCAAAACAATCATTAAATATTATTTTAAATAACTAGACGAGAGATCTGGTATCCAATACCTATAGTTGTCGTATTATGAGAATCAATATTCTCTATACACAACTATACATATAACATTTTCTTAAGCTTTATAATTTGCATTTAATTATTCACAACAATTACAAATAATTGATTAGCAAACTGTGTCAGACACGTGACTTCTAAAAGTCACTAAAAGTCAAGAAATGTCATTATAAGATAAACACATACTAAATGGGTTTTCTTAATGCTAGTCAAGAATCTCGAGACATGAACTGATTCGTGTCAATTCTTACTACACAAGAAACTATTCTTAATTGATAACTATATCCAAAACATATATCTATTTAGATTACTAATCGTGACTTAGTAACTAAATCACTAACCATCTTGATTTTTCAAGAAAATCAGAACAACAGTTCATGATGGTTTGGACTAATCTAACAATATCTAAGTCTACTGTCATTATAAGTAAAGTCAGAAAACATATTCAATTAATATGTTATGCAGTGGATTAGAAGTGTAATTCTATAAACAATATAGAATAAAGAAAAAACAAAAGTGGCCAATTCCTTAAAATTACACACTACTTTAGTTATGGATTTTTAACCCAGTAGTGTCTCCCACTACTTTACGTAATACCGTAATCCCCAACGAAAAATGGGAATTCAATAATTAAATCGAATTTCATAGTGAGAGTAGGATCCCATGAATATATTTCGACTCACAGCTTTGACACGATCTGTCTTACATATATTCATTAGGTTGACAACTCATTGCCAATCACTCACCAATGACTCTTGATTTTGGTCCTGACTGTTTCTCATTATGACAGTGACGGGTGCGTAATAACACACGTATAACGCAAACGTACGTATTGTTCAAGTAGTATAAAAATATCGATCCAACGAGGACTTAATTCCTATAGTTGTTATTAATTATTGATACCATTTATTTACAGGTATCTAATTATAGGGAGAAGAGAATGATTGCTTTTGATTAGTTGAATAACTAAAATAAATAAATGAAAACACAAAAGAAAATACTAAGGAAAATAAACAAAAGACATAAAAATCTAAGGTTGTGATTCCACACAATATTATTCTAATGATGAATTGATTTTCTTATATATGTGTAATAAATTAATTTGCTAAACTGGAACACGAAGATATACAAAAACCTCTTCCGATGGTCAGACGCAAATACCCAGTATAACCTAATTAATCATATTCCTATGTTAACCAAGTTACCTGAATTCATTAAGTTCAAGTTCCAATTATGACTACCCATGTCCGACAGGTATATTCCTATCCTGTAAGGAAATCTATTAAATGGTTATCTATCCTCAAAGAAAATCGTGAGCTATTGAATCTAAGGCTGAAACCTAAAATCTCTTTTCGAAGTTCATTTTAAGTTTACCAAATCAATCTTATTAATGGCCAGTTAACAAGAAGTATTAAGCTTAAGACTCAATAAACAAACTAAGGAATTACCCATAAAAAGAAAATCAATTATTAAGTGTGTGAATATTGTGTTTCATCACTTCCCTATAATAAAAATAAAATGCTGGAGGTTGGGGGATCCACCTTTACTATTTCTAATTTTGAAATCTCCCTTATTATAATACAGAAATTATCTGTGATATTACCGACCGACCATATAGATGGTATCCTCATTAAGTCAGATTTTAATTAAGTCCAACCAGCCATAAAGGCGGTATCATTATTTGTCCATAAACCGGCCATATAGGCTGTAATCATCTGTCACCTAAAGACTGGTCATATAGGCGGTGTCAATTTATGTCAAATAAATAAAACCAGCCATCAAGGCGGTAAACCTTTTAGTTTGAATTATAATTTCCATATTATAATTAAAGGAGATTAATCTAAATTAAAATAATAAAAGCTTCACCATTCCCCCAACGGAAATCTAACTACTAAACATAAAAGAAAAGAGAAGAAAAAGAAACTACTACTATTACTGAAAATAAAAATTCATAAATTAAATTACTAAAAATAAACACACAAGATGCAATTCTTAAATTCCTTACAAAAACCTAAGGAAAGCATGATAATTACAAATGAAATGGCTTGGTATTTATAGGAAAATCTAAAGGCTTCCACCAATTGCTCCACCAAACACTCCACCAAACACTCCACAAAATCCTCCACCAAACACTCCACCAAACATGCCACAAGACACTCCACAAAACACTCCACCAAACATGGCACCAAATAAGGCACTAAACATGGCATAAAACACTCCACCAGATAATGATTTTAGTAATTAAAGATAACGTAATTTCAGATTGTTCATCCATTTCGGTCATCAAATCTTCGGAATTCGAAATTAGTTTATTCTTAAAAGTTGTAAATCTTTGAGTCTTCTTTAATCTGTGACTTGAATCAGCTCAATCGGATATCGGATGAAAAATTTATGGCCAAAAAAAAAACCTTCCCGCAAAATTAGAATTTAGGACTACACTTCGTAACGCGTATAGTAAATTTTCGTTTTTGACCTTTTTTTTCTCCAGATTTCATCGTTTTTGCCTCGAGTTGATTCCATCAAGTCCCAATATTGTTTTTATCTTCAAAATAAACAAAAACACATCAAAACGTTCATAAAACTTGAGAAACTATACAAAATATTAGGTTAAATGAGTGGGAAATAATGATATAATTACCACTCAACACACCCTCAAACCTAACATTTTGCTAGTCCTCGAGCAAAAAAACAAAATAAAATAACATAAACATCTTTAAAATAAAATGAAGCTAAGCCACTTTCGTAGGGATCACAGTTGCATTTAGCATATGCAACAAGCCTTTAAACCCCTAGGTGTCCCTAGTAGACGAGTTGTAGTCTCGTGAGGGCTTACAGCAACGATATCCACAAGCGTTTGATAAAAGTAAAAAGATAGTAAAACTAATGCACACAAAAGCAAAAAGACCAGAGAATAATGAAAGTGACTAAACAGGTGAAATTTCTACTCCAAATTAGTAGTTGTTTTCTTTCTTTCTAAATTACCGAATAAGTAAATTCTCCGATTATTTTTACCATTCTTCATATACATAACCAACAAAATATTAATCAACTCATTTTGCCCACAATAGTCACAAGTGCAGTTGAGAAGAGTGTAATATTTTTGTCCTAAGGTTTTATCAGAAATCACACCTTTTTGTAGTACTGGAATAATTTTTTCTGAATTTTTTCTTTTGATTTTTGATTTTTTTTTTTATTTATATACAATATCTTTCGTCTATGTAGCGATGTAATGACCGATAGTTATTACTACTACCTATGACAATATTATTACGTACGGGACAAAGGAACGTAAAATAAATCATGTTGGGATCCAAATAAAATCATGAGAAGACTTTGGGAAAGATCGGTAAATTTCTCGAAGTCCCGAGAAGAGACTGTACCATGTGCCCCTTTTATACTACTTATAGTATTTGGAGCATAACATTTTCATACGATCTCCGATTTTTATGAATATTATATCGTTGAAAAGCATAGACCGAGACCTACAACTTTTGCGTTAAATATTTTTCTAAATTCGGACCAAAACCGGGTCAAATATGCAAGTCAAACTTTGGTTGAATAGTGATTTCGGGTCTAAATGGAAATTTCTCAAACTTTCCCCAAGTTTCTACACTTTTCATCAACTTGTAAAATATTTAATGAGCCCACTATATAAATGAGTCACTATTTAGCAATTTCACAAAAAATTAAGATAATAAAAATAAAAAGAAAAGAGGAAAACCGTAGAAGGAAAGGGAGGGAAGAAGAGGAGGAAGAAGAAGGAGAGAAGAAGAAGAAGAAAAAGAAAGGAAGAAGAGGAGAGAAGAAAAGAGTAGAGAAGCTTGGCATCCATGGAAGACTTGGAGATTAAAGGAAAATCAAGATAATGGAGGTAAGAATCCATGACCCAAATTTTGAGTTTTTGATTTTTGATGGTAAGAATGATTTGATGATGATAATATCATGCTTTGGGTTTAAATTGATAAGATTGTGAGTTTAAGGGTCGATGTTTTGGTGATTAGATTTTTGTGTTAAAGAATGTTGAGTTTTGGGTTTTAATATGTTATGAAATATTTGTATAAATTGAATTGAATTCTTGATTAATAAAAGGATAAATCATGTTTCATGAGGTGTTGAATGATAAATAAGATATTGGTTTGTGGTTTGGAAATGTTGGAAGGGAGTAAAGATTGAATAAATTGAGCTTGGAAGAGTTTAAAGAAGAAACCAGAAACCTGAAATCGACAGCGCGTCGTGACGTAGAGGATCTGCGCGTCGCAACGCCAGCGTGAAACCAAATCCAGAAACAGGCATCGGGCGTCACGACGCAGAAGGACTGCGCGTCGCGACGAGAGACAGAAATCATCTAAACCAATTTTAAGTCCCCAGTTTCATCCTAACGCGTTAGAAACCACCTTTAGGGACCCGTATCAAGTTATGCTCATATCCTATATCAAATTATGACTACCACACGTCTTACGCATATAATTTTCGAGTAAAACTTTTAAGTATCAAAGTTATATGATTACGTTGATTCTAATTAAGTTCTTACGATAAGTTATCCACAGGAATCACAGTTCTTTTCGATCAAGGAATCCAGTGCCAGCCGAAATTGATCACTGTGAGTGGACACTTTCTCTTTCATTTGATTTTTATTTCGCATTTTCATACCAGACTTACATTTTACGCTTTAGGGCGTTAGAATTTATTTATTACAGTTATTTCATGAAATTTACGTTTTAAGTTATGTTATGAATACAAATATTTTCAAAACATGATTTTATATTTTCGGGGAATGAGGTAAAACCTCACCCCAGTATGTAACTTGAGATACAGTTGGAATTGACGGATATAGAGAGCATGTGCACATGTTGAGGACTGAGGGGACGCTCTCAGATCCTCCAGACGGGCTAGAGGGATGACGATACGTAACACCCCCAGTCCCCAATTTGAGCTTGGGTGGTAGCATAGATCCGTACCCCCAGCTCCAGTTTGTGTCTTGAGGGTCGGCGATACGTAACGCCCCAAGACCACCAGTTTCTGAGACAGTAGTGGCATGCTTTGGGGGACGGCGATACGTAACGCCCCAAAGTCATGGATTTGCATTGCTGGCTCCAGTTAGGCGTATGGGGGGACGGCGATACGTAACGCCCTCATACGTCCAGGTTTTCAGACAGAGATATAGATTTCAATAAAGTTTTCAGTTTCAGATTTCAGATTTTCAGTATATAGTTTTCAGGTTTCAAAATCCAGATTTTCAGTAAATAGTTTTCAGAAACCAGATTTTCAGAAACAGATTTCAAAAACCAGAGTTTCAAAGATAGATTTCAGAAAGATGAAGTTTTCAGAAACAGAGTTTCAATAAAAGATATTTCGAAAATATAATTTTAAAGTTAAAGGATTTTTACTTCAGTTTTCAGTTTTTGTCCACTCACTTAGATCGTATGACGATCTAACCCCCCTCCAGTCTTTATGTTTTGCAGGATTCTCGGAGGACGAGCTCGGGAGGATGGATACTGATGCAGTCACCAGGGTTGGAGTCCACCAGCATTGAGTCATATAGTATAAGCGTCCAGTCAGTGTCAAAGTAAAAATTTCTTATATGCATTATTAGAGCATGAGTCTTTAAGAGCATATATTACTATGTGTAAAGTAAATTATTTTTAAATCATAGATATGAGAAATAAAATTATTTCAAATCAAGTATTGTTTATATGCATGACATTGCATTTGCTCATTTTAGGATACAGTCAAATAGTCAGAGGCTTATGGGATTAGCCTAGCTGTTCCCTGCCGGCAACATCTCCCAGATCGGGGATGTTACAAAGATAGTATCAGAGCATGGTCTAGGGAGTCAGTGACTGCAGTGGGTAGAGTACTGAGGTATTGTATACGTAGTATGTCTGGGATACCCGTATATGAGGCACTACCTCTCAAGTATCCGATCCTCGAGTACGTCCTCAAAGCTTCACAGACAGGTTAGTAAATATTTCCCAGCTATTTGCATTCCTTTTCCTCACTCTAGTTAAGAATCATTCCATAGTCATCTTAGACTATTCTCCGAAGTTTCGAATAAGCTAGGAAACCAGATGATAAGTCCCAAAGAAAGTTAAAAAGAGAGCAAAGAAGAAAAGAAAAGCTAGAAGAAAATATACATAAATACTTGAACTAGTTAGAAACAGAGATGTATAGAGATAGAATGAAATAGAAAAGCTTAAAGATATCCACCTAAAAAGTAGAAAGGGAAAGATAAAGCTAGAAGAGAAGTAAGACAAAATGGAGGATATAGAATCAGAGTAATGAGAAAAAATACTAGAATCCATAACAGTAAAAGAGAATAGTAAAGCCCCAGCAAGTACTAGAATTGTTTAAGAAAATATAAGACTCCTCTCCTCCTTAGGAAATTCTTTCAAAACCTTCATATAGATAGTGAATTTCCTGAGTAACGAAGAATAGCCAAAGAGACAACAGAAGTAAGAAACCTAGAATAATATTGAGAGCTCTAATGGGCCTTAATGTCGAAAAGGATTTAAACAACTCCAGATACCCAAACCTTGACCCAGATCCTTAAGTGCGTAGCAGAAATGGCTAGTTACCTTACCCCTAGCAATCTGATAGAGATAAAACCTTAAATTATCAAGTCTTCAAATTATCCAGTGACACCAGATAAGGGAATTATCCTAATAGAGTCTATCTCATAGGCATAGATGACCGTAAGAGATCGGATAAGAGTTTACCCAGGAACTTGGAAGGAAGATCAACCCAAAGTCAGTAGAAATCCATGAGAATATACAGGAATAGACCCATGAGGATAAAGAGAGTTAGAAGTGACAAAGCAACAGTATGAAGCATAAAATAGAGTGCCATAGCCGAAACCTACAGCAAGGATGGAGAATAAGAACTTAGGATGCGGGAGTAAGATATAGAAGTAGAAGGAGATAGGGAAATAGAAATAGATAAGAAATTAAGAAATCTATGGAAGTATGAATTAGAGATATGGAGTTAAGTAATAAAGGATAATACCAAGACTAGCAGTGAAGATAAGCATAGTAAGATTAGAACAAAATAGAAGATGAATAGATCGAAGAAAAGGTTATTCCCTCAAGTAAAATACCCTTCTTACTTAGAAGAATTCCTCTGAGTCGAATCAAATTCCTAAAACCATCTCGTATGGGTAGCGAATCCTATGATTAACCAAAAACCATTATAAGATGGGAAAAGTAAGAAAATCAAGGACGATCAATGAACATTCTAATGGTCACAAAATGCCAATAGAGAAAGAGAGACTTTAGGTCATTCGAAACTCAACTTGTAGACAAACCAGATGAAATGACGATTGGAATAATAGTTAGCTCCCCATAGTCAAGAGATCCAATAGATAGGACTTTTACTTACCCAGAATTTTACTCCTTCGAGATACTAGTTAAAGAAGTTATCCTGATAGAGTCTATCTCATACCTATCCTGCATGAGCAATGGACTCCATCAGAACATAAAGTACTAGAACAAGGATAAAGAAACTTTCCGAGGCATAAAGAAAAGGAATAGTGGGATGATAATAGCTTCTATTGGTATAGACGACCATGAGGAAAACCCAATGGGGTTCTATTTTAAGAAATAAAAAGAATATTGACAAGACCACCCACCTAGGAGAAAGATCAAGGAAGTTTCAAGAATATAAAGAAAGAAATCTAAGATAGCTCAAAGAATAAGATAAGACAGAGTAAGAATTGCTAGACTAGCGAATGATCACAAGAAAGTTAGTTATCATAGAAACCACAGATAAGCTGAGCCAGTAAAGATTCGTAGGAAAGTATAAGTATAAGAATAGGCTTATAAGATTGGAGGTATTTAAGAAAGTGATAAGAGTATCAATATGGACAATAGGACAAAGTGATTAAATCAAGGACCCCAGAACTTAGTAAAGGAAAGAACCTGCAAAGGAGAACAATTAAAGATTAAAATAAATCACGAGATGGATCGATAACTAGGTGATGAATCTAAAGAATCATGGACTAGAAACTTGAAAAAGAGAAGGTCTAACACTAAGT
>SKCR01011996.1:0-35882 GCA_019454045.1 Zanthoxylum bungeanum
CTTTCAAGTATTTGAGAAACTTATTGCTTAAGTATTTTCATCATGGTCTAACGTGACGGTTTTAATACTTTAGTCGGTCTGTCTTGTCTACTTCTTGTCGAAACTCTTTGAAATTAATCAAAGTTTCTGATTTGTTTCAAAAGAAATACATAACCATAACACGATGCCACATCCATAAAGGTCACGAAACATTCATATCCACCTCTAGCCTAGCAAGAGATGGGCCCACTTACGTCACTATGAACGAGGGCTAACAGATCGGTGGCATTTGTACTTTTACCAAGTAAAAGGCACTTTAGGCACTTTGCCTAATAAACTAGAATCGTAGACATCATTTAAATAGAATCAAATCAGTTCTAGTATCCACTCTTCGAAAGTGTGGATATACGAGTCTTGTTAATTGTGTCCAGACAACAATGCCACTTATAAGTCTCATCTAATTGAATCAGTTTGAGCTATTTGTTTGTCAATCATACGTTTGAGATTTATTTATATCCAAAATATAAATAATGTTATTCACATCCAATGTGCTTATCTCAATATCATCTTTATAAAATAAAACACTTTAGTGTTCTAGAATATAAAGGTATACCCGCAACGGGTTAAACCCTGATATAGAGATAATGTTTCTAGTCAAACTAGTTACATTATAACAGTTTCCCAATTTAAGTACATACCCAAAGGGTAGTTCCTAAACTTAGGTTTCTACGGTTAAAACAGCGACTTTCGTCCCGTTTTTCATTCGTAGATAGATCTCATTTAAAGTCAGTATCCTGCTCTCAGCAGATTCTGCACATCAGCACATATTTATGTACCACACTCAGTATCTAAAATCTAATTTTAATACTAGTAGCGAACATGTTTTGACAAATATATTTGAAGTCGGAGCCTTGCCCGTCTTACTCCTCATGTCTGCCTTGTCCATACGGCAGTCACGCTTCAGTGACCCCGTTGCCACAGTTTAGTAGACATTTTGGGATACGTCATTTGTCTTCCATAAGATTATAATGATTTTGCCTTTGCCCATTTTCCATACCCCAGAAGCCTTTGGCCAAGCCTTGGCCTTCTGAGACGTCGAAGTAAGATACGCCTTGCGCTTCTTGCCCTATTGCAAACTCTGGCTTTGTCTCCTTAAGTATAGCCATTAACTCTCCAAGAGTTTTCTATTGCAATTTGTACTTCTAAGATCTAAGGATGGATCTATGAAGATCCTTCAATTTCAATATCATACTATAAGGATCTAATCCTTAGTTCTGACTAAGAAATTAAGGAGTTTTTGCGGCAAGCAAAACAGATTCAGCACTAAAGTTATCATTCACATGAATATTCCAAATATCATGTTCTACTATTTTCTTAACTCCGGGCTTAGGCTCGAGACGTCACTATATCAAATAAAGTAACTTCTCGGTTACCCAAGACTATCTTGAGATTTTTACCCAGGTTGATATTTTAAACGTTAATCTTTCAGTTATCTTGATTGCTATAGTCCAACTATCCAATCAACGATTTTAGGTACTATTGATTATAATGATTACTATAGTCTAATTATATAATCAACTATAATCTAATAGGTTTAAATTCAATTATATTGATTACTATAATCCAATTATAAAATCAACTATTAATTGAAATAGTTTGATATACAGTCCAACTGTTTTATTTAAAACAATAATTAAATATTAGTCTAACTAATATATTAATATATATTGACGAAAAATTTGTAATGAGCGTGTATGGCAAGTAGTAACTAAACGAATATTGCAAATTTAATACTTGCCTCCAACTATTTTTGGCGAGCCTCTAACCCTCTGTGGAGTACTCGGGAAACCTTATTTCCTAGTGGGCTAGGATCCCGATAAATAACACCGAATCTTGAATTTGGCCAACAAATTGTATGATAATTAACTAGGTAGATCTCTAAGATCAATTGGATCCCATCCAATTCCTAGATCCAGTAGGTGGACATCCAAGTCCTAAACATATATCTTATATATGCCAATATATCCAATATATTCCCTAACCTTTTTCCTCTGAATCAACTAAGCCTTGGCTTTGGCACAACAAACTTAGTGATCCCAGTTAAGCGGAACCCATTGACATGGAAATTTCGTAATCAATATCGATTGACAATAAGTGATATTGACTTTGGCCAACAAATCACAACTTGGACAAGACACAGATATGGAACAAAGTTTTCATGATTCAAACACATCTGCGACGGACAAAGGTCTTGACTTTGGCCAACAAACCAGTGCCAATCTTGGATCTTTAGTAAGAATCACTCAATGGAAGGAAAAACGCTTAATATATGTTGAGGGTTTTTTCGCGTAATTGGCAACCAATTTATTATCTTTGTTAAGGTCTCATCATCATACACCCTTAAACATGCATTCTAAACACATAATAAGGCGCATATAAATAAATATAATAATGATATGCGGATGGATACTTAACACATTGTTCCTAGAACAAATCTCTCCATTTCATCTCTCTCGCTAGCACAAGTATTACTTCTACCCAATTACATAACACTTCTAAAGAAACCTCATTTACATTGAGGGGAATAGGTGAGAAGAGAAATACAAAGAGTCAAGAGGTAATAGGCTGGACACGCAGGTCCAATTAATAAATTTAAATTTATTACAACAATTTTCAAAATTACCCCACACCATCTAATATACATCTGATATACATTATTTATACCTCGCATCCATGTATTCACACAAGCATGTTATCAATCAATCTAATCCAATTAATTAATCTGAAATTAATGACCATCCAATGTTCAAACAACGATTTGATTTTGCGCGAGTCAAACTCGTTTTTGCGAATAAGTACTTAAAGTACGAATTCTTGAATTATATTAAACTACAACATTAAATCCAATTCAATTTATATTTAATACTAATTCATTTATTTAATTCTAAATTAAATAATTATACTTTGTAATGTGCCTTTACGACTTAGATTCCAAATCTAATCGTTAAGGGTCTCAAAGCCTGATTAACATCAAATGTTAATTTAATTAAAGTCCAATGTGCTTTTAATTAATTTCTTAAGGCATGGACTCTTGGTCAATATGGGTCAAACCAAATACCAAAGCCCATTTAAGGAATCACCATTATTTGCCAAGAAACCAATTTATGCCCATTAGGCCCAATTAAAATAAAGGTCCATTAAGTCATAATTGGACTTTATGGATATGATTTTGGGCCTAATTGGATCCAACCAATTAGCCTAAACCAAACTTGGCCCAACCAAGCCCATTAAGCCCATTACAACTTTACGAGCCCAATTCCAAATTTGGCCCAATAATTAAATTACCAAAATTCCAAATTTCATAATTTAATTACCTAAAGTGTATGCCATAATTAATTAATCAAATTAATATTTCCAAAACATCAATTTACACAATTAATAATGCTTATCATCATCAAAACATGTCGAACACATTTGAATCAAAAAACAATCATTTTCCATGCTATAACACTCACAACAATTAGGGATTTTCATGTCCGATTCCGAATTCAATCCAATTAAATCCTAAATCAACATTTCCCAAATGATTTTCACTCATCCAATGATCAAAATCAAAAATCACCATGACATTTAGGGCAAGCATACATTCGGCCAAGCCTAGTATTTGGGGAAAATTTGATCCAATCCAATTTTCATCAAATTGATCATGCATACCACTATGTTATCAGAGCACGGTCTCGGATGTAGTCACAAAGAAGTATTCATAAACCGTATTGACAAGACGGACCATATAACATGCATCAAATACAAAATTACATTCAAACCTTATTAATTAGGGATTTTCCGCTAGTGTCATACACCCTAAATCTAACCAATTTAGATCCTAATAAGCATGCATAAAGTCTAGAAAACATGATTAAACATTGATTCAATGAAGGCTAATCATATTAGGTGGCCTAGAATCAGACTCGCTCTGATACCATTTTGAGGGGTTTTAGGGGGTGAAACCGGTAGCGCAGCGGAAGCGGTGAAAATCCGATTTTCAGATTTCAAAACTTTTTCTCGGATTAATTAAATAAACATATTTATTTAATATTCCAATAATCAAATTATGAAATAAAATTCAATAAATCATATTTAAGTGAATTTACCAAATTACCCTTACTTTGGTATTTTGTCCATTTTAGTCCGAAATTGATCTAATCAATTTTGAATGATTTTAAATCATTTCTAAAATGAACTTAGCATGTTCAAAACATCAAAACACCAAAAGAACCAAAATCCCCAAATTTCCCTCACAAGGCCGATAGCCTCCTTTAGGTTCCATTTTGTGCATTTTGCACTTTCATGCTTCAAGACACATCCAAATGATATCCAATCAATATGAAACTTTATATTCATCATATACACACATAAATACACAACATATATGAAAACCTCCAAATTTGAAATTAGTCATGAACCCTAATTTTTCATTTTCACAAATTGGATAAATTAGACCAAATACTTAAATCAATTACTTCAATCATCATTCTTCCATCCAATCCAAGTCTCAACACAATGAAACAACTCAAGATCAAATCTAGGTCATTTAAGAGTGGGTCAATAACTCTAGATTAGCAACATGATTTCAAAAACCTTAAAAGAATGATTATAACTACAATAGTTACAAGCTTTCTTCATCACACATGCTCAACATTTTCAACCAAATTTCCATCATCAAAAACACAAGAAATAATGAAAAGAATAACTTAAGAACATCACAAGATGTTGCCTAGATCCTAAGGAACAAATTCATTTCTAATAGTAAGTTTGAAAAACTTACAAAATCCAAGCTTTTCTTTAAGTTTTTCCTTTTCTCCTTCACTTGCTTTCTTGTTTTCTTTAATGGTGTTTCTTGTAAAGTGTATTAGGTTTTAACCAAATGAAAAGAATGAAAACAATATATACTTGGACAATATTTTGCCTTGGCCGAAATTCATAAGGCCAAATACAAGTATATTAATTTCATTTTTCATTTCAAATTCATTTAAACAACTTGCATAAATATCTAAAACACTTTAATAGATATTTAAATAAGTCAACAAAGGCAACTGATATCATTTACTTTAAATATCCTAATGTAAGATATTTATATTTTAATTAATTTAATCATTAACAATTAAATAATTAATTAATTAATCAAATACAAATATATTAAATATATGTATAATATTTACATTAAATATTAAAAACATATATTCATTTAGGATATAAGTCAAATAACTCATTTTGACTATTAATTAATGTGTATTTAAATTAATCAAGTATTAAATGTAAATACACAATAATTAGGCAAATGACTATCTAGTCCCTTTAGCACGTATCTTGCGTTTAACCTTTAAACGACTTTATAAATAATCAATATTATTTATTAATGTTGCTCTAGTGCTCTACGAGTATGTTTCATTATTGAGACTCTAGATTCAGGTATATCCGTCACGAAATCAAATTCGTGTCCATAATCTATCCACCCGTAGATTATGACGATCACGGATAATCTCGCTGAACCATACAGGTCGAGGTCATGGCAAATGTATAATTCCTCCGTCACAGGTATCCGGATAAATCCCAGAGATATAGATGTAAACGTCAAATCTCTATCGGGATTATCCAGTCGACTATTCTATTAGCAATCTCAAAAGAATGTTTAGAACTAGCTTCTAAACTTTACCACGGGCCCATGGTTTTATCTGATTGCTAATCATATGGACTACCTATGCTCTGATACACAGAACTGACGGATCCTATCTTGATACACATAGGACACCCGAGGATCTGTCTACACCCAACGAACAGGCGGAGGTCTGATCTTAATAGATCGGTGACGTGACTGCCGTCTAAGTGTAGAAGATGTCTCATGTGCCCACAATGGCATCTCAAGTCTAAGAATCACAAGTGCTACTCAACCCAAGAAGATTCTTATTGACGCTGGTGTACCATCCATTAAGAATCTTCGGTGAGTCGTTCAGTGTTTATCCGCTATAAACACCTACACGTCTATACTAGTCTCCAAGACTAATGGTTCATTGAGAAACCATTGGAATCATATATTCCAGTATACGACATGTACCGGTCTCAACGGTTTTACTATACTGACCAAGTAGTGTAAACCTTGACCAGGAACAGTCTGAGAATGACAACATCATGATACTTCTCAATGTCCGTTGCGACGCTTTTGCAACTGTATCATGACTAATCATTCTCGGGTTCATTACGTCTTTACCATATAGAAAGATAGATTATATTATAGAAACTGCATATATTATTGATAATAATAATGTTTTCAGAAGTATTTAACAGAAATACAACCGGGAATTGGCGCTCTGAGCACCAACCCCAACATGACTCTCATGTAATTTTTACATAACTCGTACCTTTACGGCCTAGTGAGTGGACTGTTAAAACGGTAGCTAAAATGCTTTATGGAAAATTTATTGTTCTGAATCAGAATCATCTCAAGAAAGCTAATTTTTTCTGAAAACTTTTTTCTTGTCTGAAAATAGATCTTTTTCTGTAAAACTTTACTAGAAACTTCTTTCTTTCTGTAAAACTATGAGATCTCTCGTTAAATTAATTCTTATTAAAACCCTATCGTAAAACTGTAGTTCTGAAAAATCTCATCCGGAAAACAACTGACGTATAGGGGCATTACGTATCACCGTCCCCCCCTTGGTGTGCGACATGCCTAAATTTCACAATTCTTACAACCTTAGCTAACTACACTCCTATTTTTGAATCACCATAGCACAACAACATCATCCAAAACTTCATATTACATTCAAAACAACCCTCCATTTCTTCCTAGCTTTGGCTGAATTTCACCCATTCACCAACTTAAAATTTTACAACATCACACAAACTAATTTCAACAACAAACATCCTATCATTATTAATCTAGATTTATATTACAAACACAAATTCAAATCTCATAAACCCTAACTTAGCTCAACATCTAGGGTTTCATAAATTGTGGATTTCTCAATAAAATAAGTTTCCGAATCCATTATCTACCTAGAGCAATCACAAATATGCTAATAACATCAATCCATCATCAACTCATCAACTCAACTTTTTAGATTTGGGTCAAGATTTCCTTACATAAAATTAATTTTTTTTCCCACCAAATGAGTGTCCAAAACTTGCTTTCTTCCTTCTAAGCTTGTTTGATGTTGAGTACTTGATCTCTATTGAAATTTTACTTGAAAATATGGAAATCTTGCCCTCTAGTTGTAGTTCTCGTCCATGGAGGGGAAAAGTAAAGGTTTGTTTTTTTTTGCTTTAGGTTTATTATAAAACCGATATTAAATCTTGAAATTTGTGGACTTATCTAGAAAACTAAGGTCGTGGGCCGAAATTGTCCATGTTGAAGTGGCTTGGTTGCTTTAATTTGGTTAAAGATTAAAATGCAAAAATTAATATTAGTTGGACTTTGTTTAGACTTGGCCTCACTAAATAATATTTGACCAATTTAGTCCATATTTAAATATGGCCATTTGGCCCAATAAATCATCTCCACAATTTTCGTTAATGGTCGGAGAAATTTTTATCTAAGTCACCGAGTTACGACTTCAGTTGAGCTATGAAATTTGAGTCATTACATAAGTCAAGTATTCATGCATTGCATGTTTTTTTTATTGATCGGAAGCATATCTAATAACTTATGTTCTAATAAAGTTTATCGATTATAGATTATTGACAAGAATCGCGACTTTCTTCGACATCGTGAAGTAGTGCAAGTTAGTTTCCAAATTTATGAGTGGATATTTTTTTCATAATCTTTTATTTATTTTATAAAGTTAAATGAATTTATTTACATTTAAGTTATACTTTGAGATGAGACCAAGTTCCAAAATATTTTGATGAGTTAAAAATATTTTTGGACCAGTTTAGAAATATTATTATGCTTTTGATATTTTGAGATGAGTTCATTTATGATTTTCTTTATGGATTGGGGGAAAACCCTAATCTCATAAATTTTAAGAATTGACGGATACAACAGACATATGCACATATAGTTAAGAACTAGAGGGACGGTATTATATGACGTCCCTATATCCTAGTTTCAAGGCCAAGATGATAGCATTGATTAGCGCTCATGTCTCTAGTTAAGTGCTTTAAGGGACGACGATATGTTACAAACAAGGCACTAGTTATGCGTGTGGGGGACGATAATATATAACACTCGCATACGTTAGTTGTTTTTTAGATAAGATTTTCAGAAACGATAGTTTTATGAAAGAGTTTCAGAAAATTACATTTATGAGAGATCTCGGAGATTTATAGAAAGAAGGAAATTTCTAGAAAAGATTTTTCGGAAAAAAGATTTGTTTTTATACAAAAGAGAGTTTTCAGAAAAGATTAGTGTTCTTATGAAATGAGATGATTTCGGTTTCAGAAAATAAATATTTCATATAGCATTTTAGTTCTCGTTTTAAACTGTCCACTCACTAGGTCGTTCAAACGATCTATCCCCCCGCTCGCCAGTGTTTTCTATTTTACAGGTCTACTCCGAGGACGAGCTTGAGAGGATGGATACTGATGGTAGTCACTAGGGTTATTGGATCCATATTATAGTTAAGTTTGAGGTATATGGATCAGTTAAAGTCAAAGTTGTAAGAGTTAAAATACAAGTCATGTGTTAGTTGTTTGAGAGTCATTACGTAAGTTGTCAGAGTCAAAGTTAGCAGAGTTTATTGTGGCTATTATATAGTTGTAAGGAGTAATGGTTGTTTAATTAATTTAAGTTGGGCATGTAGCCCTCCAATGTAAGTTTATGATTTGTGATTGTCAAATAACATGAAAAGCAATAGAGTTCAGTTAGTCAGTCAGTTAGTTAGAGGCTGATGGTGATAGGGTAACATGTTGCCTACCGTTAGCGTCTCTGAAATGAGGATGTTACAAAGTTGGTATCAGAGCATGGTCTAGGGAGTCAGTGACTATAGTAGGTATAGTACTGGGGTCTTATATACATCGTATACCCATGGTGCTTGTATGCGATACATTATCTCTCCAGTATCCGATACTCGAGTACGTCCTCAAGCTCTATAGACAGGTTAGTAAATTTTTTTAGAATCATATGAATATCCCTCTAATAATCTGAAACTAGAATCCTTATTATAACAGAATTCTTCTATAACCATTCGAATATGCCACTCGAAGTTCAGACATGATAAGTGATAATAACAACTAGTGAAATTTTCTAGAATATATACAACTGAAGGGTTAAAAATAAAGAAAGCTAGAAAAACATGCATAACAAGAAAGTAAAGGAAGACATTTATACTTTAAGTAAGTCGAGATAATAGATTAAATAGAAACAAAATTGATAGTAAAGAAAATGCACAATAGAGTTGTGTAACCCTATAAGTCATGACGTAGATAACAGAACTCGAAGATTACAGCACAAACAGAAACCACAAAATAGTTGATGGAGTTGTGTAACCCCAAGCCATAACAAGACCTATATGACCCTCGGTAGTACATACTATAAATCTCCCATGCTATAATACTAACTGTAGTAAATATTTAGACACTCACCCAGACTACAATAGAGCCTCGATAAGTAGTAGTGGTACTATTTTCCCTAGATCTCTATAAGATAAACATATCCACCTCTTAAATACGGAATTCAATATAGCTCAGATAAATATAGTTAAGAACCCGACAGAACATACACAACACTTGATAGCACACTAGTTATCTCAGTTGAGTATATGAGAATCCAAATGAGGCATGTAAGCTTACATTTCTGAATAATGGAATTGTTTTCGATGTATGGCCACATTTAGTAAAGTTATCTTAGTTTATTACCCAATGTAAAATGTTCGAAGAAGTAAGGACTCATGAAATTCTAGTACCTGAAGAAGGTAGAGCATATGAAATTCATAAGAATAAAATGTACATTTTACGAGGCCTTTGCGTCGATCCAAAAAGGCAAGCTAAGAAGAAGAATAATAAGACAAAAATATCAGAAATAGATAACCAAGAGAGAGTACAGTAAGACTTAGAGTAAGTCATGTTCCAGAGAATTCCCAATAAAGGATAGTGCGGGTAATGGTAAAAAGCCTAACTAGAAAATAGGCTAGATGTTACATTTGAATGACCTTTTAACCTTAGTACTTCTGTGTGACAACCTGAAATAGATTTTGATTTCTCGATCCCTCCCAATCTTAGTTAGATAGCTCTGGTAGCGATGAACCACCGCATTTTTCCTAATGATGTTCTTAGGAATAGGTAGGGTTAGGATGTAGTGTAACAACTTTAAGGCATGATCGAAGTCATTTTATCCCAGAGAACGAAGGCATTTCCCTTAGGGTAAGACATTTGAGGCATATGAATCACGAGATCCTACAATACATAGAGTAAGAAGAAGAAAAAGGATCTAGATAATAAGGTGGAAGTGGAATTACCAAGGAGATATAATGAATTAGAGAGTACTAGTCAAATAGTGACAAAAGTACATGAGCAGCAAGATTCAGATTTAGGTTCAGCAATACTACATGTCTTTGCAGGAATCTAGCCTACAATGTTAGACATAATTAAGTGCTTAGAGTACTAGACTTTTCCATTCAAGAAATGAAGAAGTGCAACGGGAGAAGGATTATAGAGGTCTGACAGTGTGTTTCCTAGATGACAAAATAGGGTCTAAATTCTATCAGTTATAGACCTATAGGAAAAATAGTTAGTATAACCTGTATGCTTCCTCACGTGATACACCCGGATAGAAACAAGACAAAACATGACTCTAAATAATTTACTAGCAATTTAACACGAATAAGGACCAGGGCGACTAGGTACCTAGATATTTTACTAGACAATGAATCAGGACAGAACAATAAAAGAACCTTATTTACACTTCAGAGCTAAGGTATTTTAGGCTGTAAACCAAACAGTTAACTGTAAACATTGCGATAGTTTACCAATGATCAAAGGAGTAAGATTTCACTTAAAATATAGTTAACATGTTTTCCAAGCTAGTGTATTTCCCTCTAAGGTAAATTCATGATAGTAACAAATCATAACCACAGAGTGCACATGGTACTCCTGAATAAAGTTACCACATAATAAGTAATGAACTATCTTATTTGTTGACAAGTGATAATAGAATATCGAACACCGTCAGTGAGGCATTAATTTTAGTTTTCTGTGATGGAAGTAGGATAAGACCCAATAGATTTTGACGGAGGGTTTCCCATGGACCAAGAATGAAAATGCCCATAGTTTATGAGAATGAGAGTAACAACATAATTAAGCATTCCTAAGATCGTATAAGAATAACCACCATTAATACCTAAGGTCTTATAATAAACTAGCTTTAAGAGTAGGTTTTAAGTGTCATCAGAAAAAAATGGTGGGCATGTGATTTCAAGAGAAGAAATATGTAAATCTCTAAAGTAATGAAATAGTGTGAAGGAAGTAATTATTGGATATGAGCGAGTTGATTGATGATGACACTGTAGGTGGAATATTAGATGGCATTAATGACAAGAAGAGAAAAAGCTAACTCTCACAACTAGGAGTAACGTGATGCCGAAAATCATGAACAATGTAAGATAAGTTAAGGATTATGTATGGTAGAACGTGACTCAATGATACTATTTTAAGTAATGCAGTCTTCTGAGGGAGTTAGTAATGCATTAGTTTCTCCTATAATTAAGGTTTATATTTAATATAGAAGTTTGGGTAGTAGATTCAAAAATTAATAGAGAAACCTTGGCCATTAACTAAATGCATACAACATTATTTACTAGAGAGATCATTAACGATATTACATTACAACAAAAGGTGAAGAACCCTAGGTATGCTCAAAGTCAGGAAAATGAAGGTGATTAGGACTTGATTGGTATTAGAGGAAATGAAGGATAATGAAAGGAAGGAAAGTTGGGAGTGTTGGACAATTATGACTCATAGCATCACTATTTGTAAAAGACATTGTGGTTTTTGTACAAATTAACTATGTGACAAAGGAAATTGTTATTTTATCATTTTGTAATTGGATTACTAGAATATATATAAATGATGAAAGTCTTTATGATTAGTTCCGGATCAATAAGATATGAGACAGTATTATTCCAAGAACGGTTTAATCATTAAATATCCCTAGTCATAGTATTATCGAGACTGGACATCGATAATATGGAATAGACTAGTATTACACTTGTACGCATTATGGAAGCTTAACGGCATAGTTCTCATATATTTAAGTATTGGATACTTATGCAAGTGTGATAGGAGGTTCTGTTAGCCGTTGGACTGGAAACAGCTTCGCTCTGGATAGACCCATCGGAATCCCATTGGTAGTAAGACTATGTGTCTATGGGAATCCGTATCAGGGTAGGCGTATGTGGTATTAACTTGAGACTTGCATCGCTAATACTTGTGACAATCAGTACGCTTTGGTTTTTGTCGTCTGGGGATTTAACAGGTTCTGTGTACGCCTCTTCTGGGTTTACTGAGAATCATAATGTATTGGGTGTGATGTCAAGATAGAAGTATCACTTCAGTCATATGGAGATGATGATCACACAGGGATACAAAACTAGTACTCTAATATGCTGCAGCTATCGGGATAATATGACTAGGTCATGATTATCCGATTAAAGAGACTAGTTGCTAGTGATCTAATATATGTTTCATACGGGGCAGACACAATTTCAGCCTCAGGCCTAGCATGTGACATCTGATACTGGATCGTAATATGCAATAATAGTATATTATGCCTAATATAAATTATATATTCTTCGTTGAATATTTCTGGAGAATTGGGTAGGAACGGTGTTTTGCTAGAAGCCAACTATGTCTTGTAAATTGGTGAGAACGTGGTACGCGATACGCACGTGTCGGATAGTCCGACAATTGGATTTACTGCCAATATATCCAGGGATCTCTTGGGTCGCTTCCCAAAGATTCACCGATGACATTTGACTCGAACATAATTAATCTGGGATTAATTATGAGAGAGACAATTAATCTGTGATTAATTGCAAAAATTTATCTGGGATAAAATTCAAATAGAAGAGAGAACGCTATTAATTTGGAATTAATCATTTAAATAATATATTGGATATATTAATTGAAATATGATTTCAATGCGCAATTAAAATTGGATTTTAATTCGAATAAACGATTTAATTTGGAATTAATTTGTAAGCGACTTTCGTAATAATTTTGCTAAGCATTATTATTTATTTAAATTAGATTTAATTATGTCACAACGGAAAATTCGTTTAGTTCGGAATTAAACGAACCCAAGCCCGAGCGAAGTTGCGTGTTGAGTTAGCCGACTTAAATTTGGAATTTAAAAGTTGTGGGACCCACTTCACTTACATCAACTTGTTGGACATGTGATGGAAGTGGTTAGGCTTGAATTATGGATTTGATTTGTTGGCAAGTAAGGCTTGGCTTTACTTATAAAACATTCAAACCAAAACCAACACTCAGCCTTTGTATAAATTAATTAAGTCAACTTTGGAAGTGTAACAAGTTACTATTCACATCATTCTCTCTTCTCCTTCCTCCTTCATTGCCGTGACTTTTTCTTCTCCAATGAAAAGTTTTGTTGTAAAAATTTTATTAAGCTAGCACTTAAAAAGAAAATCAAGGTGATAGAGAAACTCACCCTTGGGTTGGATTCACTCAAAGAAAGCTCGGAGCTCTCAACAAACATCAAAGAATTTCAAATTCTCATCCACTCATTGTAAGTAATTTTCTACAACTTACTTTGTTTTATTCACACAATATCATGACTTAGAGACCTTGGGCATGTCTAAGACACTTATAATGGTATCAGAGCCATATCTAAGCATGATTTATTTCTAGGGTTTATATACTTGATTTGGGGATTTTATGCTTTGAGCTTGCAAATGCCTAAATTGGTTGTTTGGTTATGATTATATGATGATAACTTGGAGTTATGCATGATTGATTTTGTGAAAAATTGATTAGATTAATTTTCCCTAAAAATCCCATCTTGGCCGAATACTACCCTTAGAATGCTCATGGTGATTTTTTGAAAATTTGACAATTGGATGTGTTGTTGGCATGAAATGTATGTTATATGTTGATTTAATTGGATTGAAATCAAGTTGCATGATAATTTCCTTGCCAATGCCGTGAGCTTAAACATGTTTAATGGATTGATTTTGCTTCAATTTGTGTTGGAGATAAGTTGGATAATTAAAGCATGTTTAATTATTTTAATTGATGTTTTGGAAATATTAGTTTAATTAATTAATTATGGCAATTACACTTTAATTAAATTAATGTGATATTTGGAATATCATGTTAATATAAATTAGTCTTTAATTAGATTGGGCTAATTTGTTGTATTTGGGCTTAATGGGCTTGGTTGGGCCAAGTTTGGTTTTGGACAATTTGGTTGGATCCAATTGGGCCCAAAACCATTTCCATAAAGTCCAAATATGACTTTTGGGCTTTTAAATAATTTAATTGGGCCTAAATTGATTTTTGGCAAAATGGTGATTCCTTATTGAGCCTTGGCATCTTGGATTGGATCCATATTGGCCAAAGCTCATGCCTTAAGAATTAATTTAAAGCTCATTGGACTTTAATTAAAATATTATTGGATACTAATTGGGCCTTTGAGACCCATTTAGATTAGATTTAGAATCTAAGTCTAAAAAGCACTAAAATAAGTGTAATTATTTAATTTGGTATTAAATACAAATTAAATTGGATTTAAAATTGTAGTTCGATATAATTCAAGAATATATACTTAGAGTATTTATTCTTAAACGAGTTGGACTGACGCAAATCAAATCGTTGTTTGAACATTGGATGGTCATTAATTCAAAGATTAATTAATTGGATTATATTGATTGAATAACATGCTTTGTGTGAATATTTGGATGTATTTGTATGAATAATGTATATCGGATGAATATTAGAAGGGTGAGAGTAATTTTTGAAATTGTTGTAATAAATTTAGAATTTATTAAATTTGACCTGCGTGTCCAGCCTATTATCTCTTTACTATTTGTATTTCTCTTCTCACCAATTCCCCTCAATGTAAATGAGGTTTCTTTAATGTACTATGTAATTGGGTAGAAGTATGAATAGTGCTAGCGGGAGAGAGGAAATGGAGAGATTTGGTCTAGGAACAATTTGTTATATATTCATCCGCATATCGTTATTAATTTATTTGCGCCTTATTATGCTTTTAGAATGCATGATTTAGGGTGTATGATGAAACCTAATCAAAGATAATAAATTGGTTGCCAATTTACGCGAAAAAACCCTCACTTTAACATTAAGCGGTTTTCCTTCCATTGAGTGGTTCTCTCTCAAGATCCAAGATTGGCTTTGATTTGTTGGCCAAAGTAAAAAGATCATTGTCCATCGCGGATGTGTTTGAACCACGAAGGCTTTGTTATATATCGCATGTCTTGGGCAGTTGTGACTTGTTGGCCAAAGTCAAGGTCACTTCTGTACATCGACGTGAATTACGAAGCTTTCCCACTGTCAATAGGTCGCGCTTAACTGGAATCATTAAGCTTGTTGAGCCAAAGCCAAGGCTTAGTTGATTCAGAGGAAAATGTTAGCATATATATATTGGATATATATTTGGACTTGGAGGTTCACATACCGGATCTAGGAATTGGATGGGATCCAAATGATCTTAGAGATCTACCTAGTTAAGTTTCATATAGCTTGTTGGCCAAAGTCAAGGTTGTGTGGTATTTAACGGAATCCTAGTGTTGGGAAGCGGTTGCGAGTGCGTAACGGAAAATTAAAATTATTATGCCACTTTCCCTTTGCCCAAGACCCATTTATTTTTATTATTCTACAAGCATATGCATGTTACTATATATTCTAAGCATAAAACTGATAAAACATGCAAAGAACATAAACCTAAACATGTTAACTATCATAAGAACTCTAATTAAAATAAAGAAAGAAAAAGACTTACTTGAACCGAAGACTCCTCCAGTCCTCCCTCCAATCTACAAGCTTTTCTCGAACTCAGCAAGCTCTTCCACGTTCCAAAGAGCCACCCAAGTGTGTTGCCTCCAAAGATGCACACACTAAAGCCAAAACTCAATGGCAAGATTACGCCTTGAGTGCACGGTATTTTGCCCTTGGTGCTAGCTTAGGCAAATACCTCAAAACTTTTAACTCGAGGTTCCTCTAGTCAATTAGACTTAAGGATCCTCAAAATCAGTGGCTTACTCTTAAACTTTAGAATTGCTCACTTATATAAACCCATGATATGAAAGGTTTGGTGTAAAAATTTGTGAAGAATTCTTTAGGTTTATATAGTGCTCCAAAGACAACAAAATTAATTAAGAATCCGATGTGGGATAAAAGCTAATTTAATCTTAGCCATTGGATCTTAATTTAGTGGTTTAATGAGATTATAAAACCCTAATAAGAGTTTTGGCCGAATTGGAATTCAAAACAAATTAAAAAAAAGTACTATTCACGTTACTATTCATTTGAATAGTATTTTTTATTATTATTCCAATTCCCAAAGTGCCCCATCGTCATTCACCATTCCCTAAGCCACTATTGAACCTCATAAATGATCTGTTCAATAATTAAACATATTGAACCATTTATGAACAATTCCTACATAATCATATATGTTGTTATATTTGTACTGTGCACTTTTAACCGTTGATTTCGACTTTGTTGTGTGTGACCTTTTGGGTTCCCCTCAAGTTGGACATGAAATGAATCTTGATAATTTAATTGAACATAAATTATCCTCCGATTAGATGGTCGTTCGATTTCAATGATCAAGTTTGACATCTAGCAACATGTCAAGGCCCTCAAATGAGAATGAAAGATATATATACACATTATGTATACGATTTACATATGATACGGTCTCTAGCCTCACTGTATCCCCACCTATTGACCTAGAGTATGGAAAGTGTCTACCCATATGGTCAAAGGTATGATGTTGATAGTGTCATGAATCGTGCTAACCCAAGAATCTCACATGATTCTTCCGCTGTCGCCACAGTCTCAAGCACTGATCACACATATCAACCCGCGTACTGGAATACTTTTATAAGAAAATATTATCCGAGAGAGTGGCGATTCTATGTTGTATCTTTACAAACTTCATGTGTTTCAACAAATGACCCAATCATACCCTTATGACCGGATATTTTGAACCGGGGAAGGAGAATGTCAAAGTTATTTAATCCACACATAAGATTGTAAAGACCTCAAGTCTAAGGACTAGTCATATAATCGATACATGAAAGTTCTCACAGGCACATAGGATAAACACTCCATATGAAAACATTCGATAGTCAGTTCGATGGACACAAGCAACTCATCCATCCATGTGATACACCAAAAAGCGGACGGATCTCCGCTAGTAGCCTATGAGATCGGCTACCCCACTTAAGGACGGATCATATCATCATACTAGTCTCTCCGCTTTGTGAACGCCCAGATTATTCACAAAACTATAACTAGGAACATTTAATAGTAATGATTCTCATAAGGCGTGGAAGCCATCGTCTTATTATTCCAATGACTTTATTACAGTGTTGAGGATTCATATAAATTATATAAGACACGTATAATAAAGATTGTCATTTTATTAATTAATTAAAATATTACAAATACATGTACATATAGCACATCCACAAGTTGGGTATAGGGCATATCCCTAACAATCTCCCACTTGCACTATAGCCAACTAGTATGAATCTGGACACCATACTCTCGGGTGTGTCTCATGCTTTTATTGAGTCAGCCCTTTAGTCAGAGAATCTGCAAGATTATATTTTGTGGGTATTTTCTCTATAATTTCTTTTCTCTCAACAATCTCCCTGATGAGAAGAAATCGCCTGGGTACATGCTTGGATTTCTGGTGGGACATTGGTTCCTTTGATTGAGCAATGGCGCCCTTGTAGTCATAGTACATCGTGACGCCATTATTTATTACGGGAAGCAGTTCCAGCTCCGTGATGAACTTCTTTATCCAGACTGCTTCTTTAGCGGCCTCAGATGCTGCAATATACTCAGCTTCAATGGTGGAGTCCGCTGTAGTTGACTGCTTTGAGCTTTTCCAACTGACAGCACTGTCATTCAAAGTAAACAGATATCCTGTTTGTGATCTGTTGTCATCTCTATTGGTCTGAAAGCTCGCATCACAGTAACCAATGACTTTCATCTCAGAACAATCTACGTATGTCAAAAACACATCCTTAGTACTTCTCAGATACTTGAGGATTATTTTGACAGCTGCCCAATGTTGTTCACTAGGATTTGTCTGATATCTGCCCGTTATTCTAAGAACATAAGAGACATCAGGTCTTGTACATAGCATGGCGTACATGATCGATCCTATTGCTGAATCATAAGGGATCCTCCTCCTACGCTTTCTATCTAAATGAGTATGTGGACATTGTTTCTTAGATAATTTGATTCCATGACAAGTAGGTAAATTACCTCTTTTGGAATCTTCCATTTTGAATCTTTTCAAAACTTTATCTATGTATGTAGATCGAGAAAGTTCTAACAACCTCTTAGATCTATTACGGTAGATCTTAATGCCGAGGATGTAGGCTGTTTCTCCCAAATCTTTCATGGAGAAATTCTGAGATAACCATTGCTTGGTGGCTTGCATCATGGAATATCATTCCTGATGATTAATACGTCATCGATATATAATACAAGAAATACAACAACACTCACACTACTTTTCCTGTAAACACAAGGCTCGTCTACATTTTTGATAAAGTCAAATTCTTTGATTGTCTCATCAAATTGTATATTCCAATTTCTGGAGGCTTGCTTGAGTCCATAAATGGATCGCTTAATCTTGCATATTTTATTATGATCATCCTTAGATGCAAACCCCTCAGGTTGTGTCATATAGACTTCCTCTACGAGGTTCTCATTAAGGAAAGTTGTTTTGACATCCATCTGCCAAATCTCATAATTAAAGTGTGCAGCTAGTGCCAATAAAATTCGAATGGACTTTATCATTGCAACAGGCGAGAAGGTTTCGTCATAGTCAATTCCTTGGATTTTTCTATAACCTTTCACCACCAACCTAGCCTTATAGGTTTGGATTTTGCCTTCTGCATCAGTTTTACGCTTGTAAATCCACATGCAGCCTATGGGTTTTATCCCTTCAGGTGCATCTACCAAGTCCCAGACTTGATTCTGATACATATAGTCTATTTCGGATTTCATAGCCTCAAGCCACTTGACTGAATCAATGTCACGCATTGCTTCGTCATAACTGGTGGGATCGTCATTATCAATGACCTGATCATGTTTCTCATTAATATGGAAACCATATCTTTCAGGCTTATGTCTTTCCCTACCAGACCTTCTGAGTTTATAACCTTGTGGTTGTTCCGTCACTGCCTTTTTGAGGGGCCTGGGGTTTAGTTCTATGTTAGTTTGTTTTTCTCGTACCTCATCGAGGTCAAGTCTACTCCCACTATATTTCTTGAGAATGAATTCTTTCTCTAGAAATTTAGCATTTCGTAAGACAAATGATCTTTGTTCATTTGGGACATAAAACACGTATGATCTTGAGTTCAAGGCATATCCTACAAACTTACTTTTAACTGCCCTATCATCCAATTTGTTAGTTTGTGTAAGCTTGACATATGTGTCACATCCCCAAACTCTTAGATAACTAAGTCTATGACGTTTCCCAAACCATAACTCATATGGTGTTTGACTAACAGTCTTGGAAGGAACTTGGTTTAGTAGTAGTGTTGCAGTTTCTAAAGCAAGACCCTAAAATGAAAGAGGTATATCTGTGTCTGGCATCATTGATCGAACCATATCTAATAATGTCTGATTTCTCCTTTCGGAGACCCCATTATGCTGTGGAGTTCCCGGAGGAGTCCACTGGGAAACAATGCCATTTTCTCTCAAGTAATCTTGAAATTCGTTGCTTAAGTATTCACCACCTCGGTCAAACCTTAGTGACTTAATACTTTTATTAAGCTGGTTTTCTACTTTAGCCTTGAAGTCTTTGAATTTCTCAAAGGCTTCAGATTTATACCACATAAGGTACACATACCTATATCGCGAATGATCATCGATAAAGGTAATGAAGTATGAGAATCCACCTCTAATGGTGACTGACATTGGTCCGCATACATCAGAGTGTATGAGTTCTAATGTCTCCGCTGCACGCTGTCATTTACCTTTGAAGGGTAATTTGGTCTTTTACCAAGTAAACAAGTCTCACATTCCATAAGGTTTATATTTGAAGGGTTTGAAATACCCATCCTTATGTATGTAACATCCCGCCTAAGTCAGAATGCTACCGGCAAGAGACATGCAAATCCTGACTCCATAAGCCTCTGACTCTGCCGAAATTTCGGCATTACCTCTGCTAAAAACGAGCAACCTGGATCAAGTCCAGCTCCTCTAAACAACCTATTGGGCCCGACGCTAATAATATACACCAAATCAAAAAACTCAAGACACAATAATTGGGCTCCGTGCCCGAAAACGTATAAATAAAAACTTTTACAAACTTTAAACTTATACAACTAAACTTATAAACAACTCAATTACTTTACAAATAAACTCATAAACAACTTGACTCTTATACTCCCAAGACCTGGTGACTGGCTGACTGCAACGCTGCTATCCGGCTTCTCAAGCTTTGGTGTCTGTGGTCGACCGATCAGGTCACCAACCTGGAAAACTCAAACACTGTAGTGGTGTGAGTCATAAGACTCAGTAAGTAACTATGCTCATTCCTTGAGCATCAAACACAAGCAAGGTCTGAATTCCATTTTATATAATCTGAACTTTTTGTGATCATGCATTTATATCACAGTCTGATTTATTTTTCTGATTCTTTATCCATTTAATAAACTCATTACTAGTTACTAGTCTTTCTAACTATTCATACGTGAATTTTATGCTCTGTTCTTATTTACATCAACATCCATATATACTTATTAAGTTCCCATATCTCTAATCATCAAAATAAATTTCATTACGCTTCGGCTGCACTATTCTATTATCTTATTACATACCTACTTACTTTTTATACATTCTTTACTAATTTAGTGCAGGTATTTATTATAATTTTCTCTCTTTCACTATCTTGAAATATCATCAAATCGGACAACTAAAATATTATTCCTGTTAAACATTTAATCCACTATCACTATCCATGTATACGTGCATATGTTATCATTTCATCATGATCTAGCATTCTTACAATATGTTCTTTCTAAGTAAGCATACAACTCATACAATCATCATTGATACATATACATTTAAATAAGATGCACTACTATGCACTCGTACTTTACAAAATGTTACTTCTAATGAACATGCTATACACAAAGTTAACCATATATGCATACTGATGCAGACATGTCACATGTATTAAGGCCAACTATATGCTTTCAAATGATAACTAAAATGTATGATTTATATGCATAACTTGTAAACTATACTCTACTTATCATGCAATGCTTTTATAAAATACTTCTTAAAAACCTTTTCTGAAATGCTGTTTTCAGAAAACTCTTTCTGAACACTCTTTCCTGAAAACTCTGTTTGAAAATCTATTTATAAAACTTATGTTTGAAATCATGCTTTGAATCTCTGGTTTCCGAAAACTGTTTCTAGAATCTAGTTTCTGAAAACTGTTTACTAAAAACTGAGTTCTGAAATCTGGATACAGTAAATCTGAAAACTATGTATTGAGAGTTTGAAAACGGAAAACTGCTCTACGTCCATGACCATAACTCAACTGGACGTCTCTCTGCCACCCAGGACCATAACTCAACTGGGTGTACTCGATGCCCAGGACCATAACTCAACTGTGGCATCTCTGAGGCTGGTGGTGCCCTACGTCCAGGGCAACAGCTCAACTGGCAACGTAGAGCTCTACACCCAGGACAACAACTCAACTGGCATTGTAGCCACCACTAGGGACCAGGTACACGATCCTAAGCCGCCATCCTGGCCCTACATGTGCACATGTCCTCTGTATCCGTCAATTCCCACTGTAATAGTTACATACTGGGGTGAGGTTTTACTTCATGCCCCGGAAAACATAAAACTATAATCTGTATCTCAAAACTAAAACTTTTCTGAAATACATTTCTTTCAAAATGTCTGAAACTTTTCCTTTAAAACGCTTTTAAATTCCAAAACATTTTTAGCTTCTTTATCAATTTTCGAAAATCGTAAAACACATATATGTGAATTTATTCATCTTTCTTTCACTTATCCTAATCATATGCTTATCCATACTAACATATATGTACATGCATATGTTCGTGAATTCTTTCAACTAAATGAGATATGTATTCTATTTCTTATATGCTTTCACCATGCATGCTCAAGTTAACACGCATTAATACTTTCACAATTCTTACTTTATTGTAATTATGACTCAACACGCATATAATCAATACCATTACCATATATATAACTTACCTACCATTCTTCACATTCATAATCTATAAACCTATCAAAATAAACATTCAATATGTTCTTGAATAGGCCAGTGGTTAGAGACATATCTTAGAACCTTAAAGCATCTTAAAAATACAATCAACAATTGTTCTCTTATTTACTAATTGAAGCACAGTTCCAGAAAATTCAAGACTATCCTATAAACATAACCATCTCCTCTTAATAAAACCTCCCTCTCTCTTAAAACAAAACACTAATAACAAGAATATATATAATATGACCAAACTTCACAAATTGTGCTGCAAATTGTAGCAAAGATATAATTAAACTGAACTACGACCCCAAATGATATCAAGTATGAAAGAAATTTGACTAATACTTTTCCGGTTGGATAGCCTCACACATACACAAAACTTCTCCATTTATCACATTTCATGATCATCCTCATCAATTGCATTCAAAAATGTAACCCACATCTTAAAAGTCCAAAATATCCAACCAAAAATGAAAACCCCACCGTACCACTCCCACATGAATAACATGATACATAAACTTTATTAAACAATATCTGCATTTCAAAGCATAAACGTACCTTTATTAGTACTGAGAGACACAATCATTAACCAATATAACGACAATCATTTCTACTCTAACCAGTAAAACTCATCTCAGTAATCAAAGTGCATATGATTTGATGAAGTATAATAACTACCTCATTACATGGTGACTTTAGCGCCAACTGCCTTCAATACAAGCAATAATTTTCTCAGCCTCCTCTTCCTCTTATATATCTTATTATTCTAAGGTACTTTTTCATTGACATACAATTCTAAGTAAAATCAAACCCAAATCCCTACTACTTCTACTGTCATCACAATTCTTCTACTATCACAGTCTTAATTTTCAGATTTTCTTTACCCAAAATACATAAAATCTCATCATTTGCTTACTAAATCCCAACTTAACCAATTAATAAACTTACACCCTAACACTAGAAATTCCCAAATCCTAGGTTTCTGTCAATTCAAAATTCAATTTAGGCCTGAATGACAAAATTATAATTAAATCAACTCAAGAAAGTCATAGTGTACTTACAATTTTCAGAATCGAGCTTCTTCTTCTCTCTTCTTTCCTATCTCTCTCTCGGTCTTTGCCTTCTTCTCCTCTCTCGGCTTTTCCCCTCTTTCTCAGCTTCCCACTCTCGGTTCTTTTCTCTCTGTTCTTTCGATTCTGCTACTGTTCTTCTTTGGTTTCTCTCGGTCACTTTCTCCTCTATCTCTCTCTCGCTTCTACTGCCTCTCTCTCGATTCTGCTCGTTCTCTTCTCCCTTCTGTTTGCCGTGACTGTGTGTGTGTTCTGTGGAGGCGTGAACTGTGGGTGTGTATTAATTAAAATTGGATGTGTGTCACGTGTGTGTGGGTTAAAATGTGTGGTGTGTATATTTCACATGTGTATATATTATAAATATCTAGGCTTTATTATTTTATTTATTTATTTATTTTATTCTAATTGCTAATTTCCAATTTTAACCCATCTAATTAATTTTATTCTATTCTACAACTTATCTTTTGGAAAAAGGTTCCCGTTTTACTGAAATAAAATAAACCTCGCGTTCAATCGGTTACACAAGTGAAAGTAAATCTACGCAATTTCGTTAAAATTACCCGGGATGTTACAATGTAGCTTTGTTAATCTTGTTTAATTGATATGACCTAAGCGACTGTGCCATAGAAGTGATTAATTGAGTTTTCGAGTTAACGTTGTATATATTAGAGGTTGATCATTCTTTATTAGTTTGTAAGACATAGATACCGTTATTCAAAATATCATCTCCATATTTTATTTCATCGAAATAAATAGAACATTCATTACAACTTATTAGGCATGAAAAGCCTTTATTACATAGAGAAGAAATTGAAAGGATGTTCTTTACTAGAGAAGGTACATAAACACAATCTTCTAAGTCTAAAACTAAATCATTTAGCAAAACTATTGAATAAGTCCCCACGCACAATGCAGCTAGTTTCGCTCCATTACCCATGCGTAAGTCAACCTCCCCATGACGGAGTCTCATACTATTTTTTAGGCTCTGCACATTGTTACACAAGTGAGTCCCACAACCGGTGTCAAGCACCCAAGTAGAAGGTTCAGAGTTTTGAGAATATAGTTCAATCATATACAACATACCTGAAGCATTGGGCTTCTTGGACTCTTGGGCTTCCCTAACTTCCTTGGCTTTTAAGGATCTGCAGTCTTTCTTCCAATGCCTTTCTTTCCACAAAAGAAACATTTCTCATTTTCCTTTTTCTTCTCCACCTTACCATTGTGCTTTAGGTGATCTGGAGCCTTGGCCTTGCCCTTATTTTTCTTTGGGCCTCGTGGCTTCAGGTCCGTATCCGTAAGCATGACGAGAGGTTTTAAGCTCCGGTTTCAAGTCATTCTCTGCTTGCTTTATGAGATTATGTAATTCTGATAAAGTAGCTTCTTTATCAGACAGATGAAACTGTATAATAAAGTTAGAGAATTCTTTTGGTAAGGACTGAAGAATTAGATCGTGACCTATCTCATGATCCATAATGAACCCGAGGTTGGCAAATTTTTCAATGTGGCCAATCATCTTAAGCACATGTCCACTAACAGATCCTTCTTATACCTTGTTTGGAATAAGGCACATGACATTTGGAATCTCACGGTATGAATGGAAGTTGCATACAACTCCTTCAAGTGAAAGATGATGGTTTGAGCATTCATATCTTCGTGAGCTTTCTGAAGTTCATCCGACATAGAGCCAAGCATTATGCAAACTGATTGCTCATCATCATTGACGTGTTTCTTCCAAGCATCAAATGTATATTGGTCAGCATCTTCTGCGTGTTGAGGGGAAATGGTCTTTCAAGAACATAGAAAATCTTTTCTTGTTGTAAGACAATTTTAAGGTTTCTAAACCAATTATTGTAGTTGTCCCTTTTGAGCTTATGCTCATCAAGGATGCAACGAAGTGATACTCTATTTGCCATTTGAATGTTTGTGAAATATTTTAACCCCCATGTTAAGAAAAATGTTAAAATTAGGAATATGTTTTCATTAATGTTTCATAATAACATGGGCTTTTAATATTATGAAGTTGCTCCCACTCAATATTTTAAAATTTTAAGCAAATCACATCAACCCCAATATGATAGATTTCTTGTGGGTAAGGATCCCATTATCATCATTTCATAACTCCGACTAGGGCCGGTCGTTATAAAATATGATAATTAGGTAGGTTCCCAACCAATTTATGATATAAATCACAATTCATTGATCATTGGTTGGGCAATCAAACATGCCATAACTTATGCTAGTCCTTGTGGACACCCAATCTTTGCCACTAAGTTATAAGACCACGCCTAAGGGTCGCTGCATCTTATGACTCAGAAAAGTCAAACCATTTTTCAATAGTACGATTTAGGGACAAATTGGTATTGGTCAGTCTGGTAAAGCCTAGTCCTGCCAATACGGTTTAAGCCCTTTGGGTATATACTTTACAATGGGAGGCAAATTTTAGACTTAAATTATTATTGAGGATTGTAGCAAATTAAAGTGAATAACTGTCAAATAGATCCCTCCATTGAAAATTCCCCAGAGGGAGGGTGGAGCGAACTCTCTTAAATACCCTTACTCTTAGGCTCTTATTACCTTGGTGACAGGAATAAACAATAGATCCTCCAAATTAGTCCAACACTTTAAATATGCTTTAAGGTAAGCTTTGAGTAAATGATTATCTAGATGTCTTCACAACTTTTCCTTTTGGCTATAAAAAGGTAGTGAGTGAAGGAAGACACCAAATCATTATCTAACTCTAGTAATACCTTTAGTTAAATTAACTTTATTTTGGAAAGTTTTATTAACCCCCTGGTCCAACCCACTTGTATCTTTTATAATGTCTTTTATTATAAACAAGTGATTTATATTTATTAGCCTTAAAGGTAATAAATCTCTAAGTTCATCACGGAATAATTACTTAGCTAAGGGATAAGCAATACACTCTATATTTCTTAGAAAGTCTCTAGATGTCTGCACCCAAAAATAATCATGCCAATTCTAATCATACATAGAATCATCAAGCATATGAGTTTTAATATGTTGGAATTATTTTAGGCATTAAATAACTTTGATTAATATTTAATTATGATATTGCATTTTATTTTATTCAAATAAATTTACTATTCATGTTTTTCTGCATACGCGTGAACTTTAAATGTAATTTCACAATTCAAATCTTAACCAAATCATGCAAAACTTGTGCCTAAAATTACGTTCAGGGTGTTAACTTTTCAACGAGCTTTTAAACACCCAATTTCGAGTTCAAATGAGTGAGAACTAATCAAAACAAAAATGACGCGATGATACCAATGTTGGGAAGTGACCGCGAGTGCGCAGCGGAAAATTATAATTATTATGCCACTTTCCCTTTGCCCAAGACCTATTGTTTTTATTATTCTACAAGCCTAGGCATGTTACTATATATTCTAAGCATAAAACAGATAAAAAAATGCAAAGAACATAAACCTAAACATGCTAACTATCATAAGAACTCTAAGTAAAATAAAGAAAGAAAAAGACTTACTTGAACCGAAGACTCCTCCAGTCCTCCCTCCAATCTACAAGCTTTTCTCGATATCAGCAAGCTCTTCCACGTTCCAAAGAGCCACCCAAGTGTGTGGCCTCCAAAGATGCACAAACCAAAGCCAAAACTCAACCGCAAGATTACGCCTTGAGTGCACGGGTATTTTGCCCTTGGTGCTAGCCTAGGCAAATACCTCAAAACTTTTAACTCGAGGTTCCTCTAGTAAATTAGACTTAAAGATCCTCAAAATCAGTGGCTTACTCTTAAAATTTAGAGTTGCTCACTTATATAAACCCAAGAAATGAAAGGTTTGTTGTAAAAATTTGTGAAGAATTCTTTGGGTTTATATAGTGCTCCAAAGACAACAAAATTAATTAAGAATCCGATGTGGGATAAAAGCTAATTTAATCTTAGCAATTGGATCTTAATTTAGTGGTTTAATGAGATTATAAAACCCTAATAAGAGTTTGGGCCGAATTAGAATTCAAAACAAATAAATTTTTTTACTATTCACATGAATAATAATTTTTTTTATTCCAATTCTTAAAGTGCCCCCATCGTCATTCACCAATCCCTAAGCCACTATGGAACCTCATAAATGATTTGTTCAATAATTAAACACATTGAACCATTTATGAACAATTCCTACACAATCATATTTGATGTTATATTTGTACTGTGCACTCTTAACCATTGATTTCGACTTTGTTGTGTGTGACCTTTTGGGTTCCCCTCAAGTTGGACATGAAATGAATCGTGATAATTTAATCGAACATAAATTATCCTCCGATCAGATGATCGTTCGATTTCAATGACCAAGGTTGACATCTAGCAACATGCCAATGCCACCAAATGAGAAGGAAAGATATATATACCCATTCTGTATACGATTTACATATGATACGGTCTCTCGCCTCTTTGTATCCCCACCTATTGACCTAGAGTACGGAAAGTGTCTACCCATATGGTCAAAGGTATGATGTTGATAGTGTCATGAATCGTGCTAACCCAAGAATCTCACATGATTCTTCCGCTGTGGCCACAGTCTCAAGAACTGATCAAACATATCAACCCGCGAACTGTAATACTACTCTTATAATAAAATATTATTCGAGAAAGTGGTGATTCTCTGTTGTATCTTTACAAACTTCATGTGTTTCAACAAATGACCCAATCATACCTTTATGACAGGATCTTTTGAATCGGGGAAGGAGAATGTCAAATTTATTTGATCCACACTTAAGATTGTAAAGACCTCAAGTCTAAGGACTAGTCATATAATCGATACATGAAAGTTCTCACAGACACATGGGATAAACACTCCATATGAAAACATTTGATGGTCAGTTCAATGGACACGAGCAACTAATGCATCCATATGATATACCAAAAAGCGGACGGATCTCCGCTAGTTGCCTATGAGATCGGCTACCCTACTTAAGGACGGATCATATCATCATGCTAGTCTCTCGGCTTTGTGAACGCCTAGATTATTCATAAAACTATGACTAGGAACATTTAAGGGTAATGATTCTCATAAGGCGTGGAAGCCATCGTCTTATTACTCCAATGGCTTTATTACAGTGTTGATGATTTATATAAGTTATATAAGACACGTATAATAAAGATTGACATTTTATTAATTAATGAAAATATTACAAATACATGTACATATAGCCCATTGATAAGTGTGGTTTATACCCACTTATTGCGGTATTTTTAGCTTATTGTTTTGTTATATTTCGAGATATTTAAATGACATTTATAGTTTATTTTGTGTTTTAATTGTAGGATCATTAATACATGGATTTGGGAACCATTGCACGTGTTTTAGGAACTATACAGGAGCATAGGACATAAGACGGGAGCAGCATGGGAGAAATGTCACAGGTGCCACAACGCCTACGTAACCCAGCCAAATTCCCGAGAACAATGCGCTATGGCGCCACTTGAATAAAGACCCAAGGCGCCATGGCACCACTTGAATAAAGACCCAAGGCGCCATGGCACCACTTTAAGCAACAAACAAGGCGCCAGGGCGCCTTTGAACATGATGCCACTACTCATGGCGCCTTGGCGCCACAAATTGAAGGAACAAAGGCGCCGTGGCGCCACAAGTTGAAGAAATAAGAAAGGCGCCATGGCGCCCTCAAGCTCACACAAATCCATACATTTTCCAGAGAATTTGGCGCCTAGGCGCCCACTTAAATAGTTGCAGCGCTGCGGAAGGAAAACCTAGGCGTTCCAGGATTTACTTTTTAAGATCCTTAATCATACCCAATGACTCCCAGACTCCACTATAAATATAACAGTTCATCCAAGACTAAGAGGGGGAGGCTAATACACTGCACAAAACACAGAAATAAATATTTTTAGAGATCCAAGGAGAGGATTGAAGAGAGAAAAGAGGAGATTAAGACGGTGACTTCCGAAGAGGAAGAGATTCAATTCGGGTTTTATCTTCTTATTTCGTTCTTAGAACTCTAATGATTTCCATCAGATTCATGACTTATTATTCATTGTTTTATTTTATTGTCATGAACTAACTCCTTAATTCTGGAGAATGATGTAACTAATGCTTGAACCTTGTATTGTGTTTGTCAATTTTGTTATGAAGTTTTATTGATTTATTTATATTCTTTTGAGTTTAATGCTTCTTGATTGTTGGCCACAATTTTTGATGATAAATGTTTAGAATCTATCACTCGAGATAGGGGATTTTGAATAGATCTAGAGAATATAACCTAGGATTTTATAGAGTTTGAGAGAATCTGTAGTCCTTTGAAGTCATTAATATAGAATCACAAATCGTAGTGAGTTGTTGACTATTGGATTTTTATAGAGATATCGAAGTCTGTAGTTGATGATATTTTCACTCGGCACTCGAGCGAGGGAGTGGATATTTTAGGAGTCTTGACTTATAAACAATATAACTGAACATGGATTAATTGGCATAACAAATACATAGGTGACAGCTAGGTAAAATCAGGATCCAGAATCTCTATTGTATTAGTTCCTCCTATTTTATTATTTTTATATTTTATTTATTTATTAAAAATCTTTATTATTTATCGTCTAAATAAAGTTAGGATTATCAATTGTAGTACTTAATGAGAGTTAACGCAATCCCTGTGGGTTAGACACTCTTTCACTAATTTATACTAAAACTTGACACCGTACACTTGCGGTACGATATAAAAATATCACGACAAGTTTTTGGCGCCGTTGCCGGGGATTGTTTGTTTAATTCACATTAATACTACTACCAAGTAATCTTAGCTTTAATTTAGAATTTTATTTTTATTTTATTTTCTTTATTTCCTTTATTTTTGTCTTAAGTTTTATTTTTGTTTTTATTTCTTATTATTTTATTTTTTTTTGTTTTATTTTTTTCGTACGAGGTGAGTTTGAAAAGAAGCAATGGTAGATCCTGTTAGTGCACTGATAGCTCAAGTATCGTCCCTCATGACTCATCTGACAGTATTGACAAATCAAATGGGCCAACCGTCTATTGAAGCTGTTTCTGCTAATATAATGCTTTTACCCAACAGAGGAGCAGGATTTGAACAAGTACAACATGTGAACAATCGGAACTTCAACAACTATAGAGGCAGTCTTATGCCTATTTATTATCATCCGAATTTTTCATATGCTGATATGGAAAATATTTTGCAACCTCCTCATGGCTTCAATTATCCAAAGGCTGAGTAGAAACCTTCCTTAGAAGACCTCATGAGCATGTTTGTAGCTACAGCTTCAGAGAGGTTTGAGAAGAATGAGTCAAGGCTGGATAACTTCGAAACACGAATAGGCAATATATAGGCAAATATGAAATCTTCAGAAACGCAAATTGGGTTGCTTGTTTCTTCCATGGCCAATCAACAGACATGGGTGTTTCCGAGTGATATTGAAGTCAACCCCAATGAGCAATGTCAAATCATAACCTGTAGGAGCGGAAAAGAGCTTAAAGACATCTCTCATGACTTAGGCAGTAAAGAAAATGAAATGGTATTTCAGGAGGAAACAGTAATAGAAGAAGAGAACAAAGGTGAATTGATAATGAGAGGTCAATATGAAGAAATCACCTTCAGTGTTTTCAGAGCCATGCCGAGTTCTCAAGGTGATGCAGAATGTCACATGGTAGATATAGTAGAGAATGGAGTTGAAACCAGACAGGGTGAATCAGTATTTCAGCAACCTACGAGCATAGTGCAGCCGTGCGTAAAAGAAGATTCTCTGCAGCTAAACCTGGAACCAATCCCAAAGTGCCGCAAAAAGAGGAAACGAAAGGCCAGTTTTTACTTGGAGATGATCCCTGGAAGGTTAAAAAGAATCCGAGCCAATTTTGCCGAATGTGCAGTCCAAAATTTCCAACTGGGAGACAATCTACATATTCTGGAGGACCATCTAGGGATAAATTACCACAGCCTGCCAAGCTGTCTTTTTCATGTCATAAGAACCGGTGGATACCAAAGAAGAAGAAAAATGAGATTACCCGGTTCACTACGTTTAAGCCACCATGACCACCATTTGGGTGGTTGCGTCTGGCTGAAGACGTTAAACTTAGCGCTAGCGGGGAGGCAACCTTGCATTTAATTGGTTTTATTATTATTTTCCTTATTTTTAATTTTTATTTTATTGTGTACTATTTATTAATTTGCATGTTATTTACGCAGGTAGCACGAGACACACAACACCCGCGCAACCAAATTCTAACCAGCAAGAGCCTGATCAACTCCATGCACGGTAGTGTTGTTCCTCACTCTTGTTCTTTATATTTATCTTACATTGAGGACAATGCAAGTTTTAAGTTTGGGGGTGTGTGCATGTTGTTTACTTGTTATTTATTTGTTTGATTTATTTTTTTAAAAAAAATTGTTTTGTCTTTGATAGTAAAGCATAAATCCTGTGATAATATTGGTTGTTTATGGTGAAATCTTAGAAACGACAAGTGCCCGATTTACTTTTATCTGATGTCTTGAATAACTGATCTATGTTAGACTCGTAAGCACTTAAAAATAGTTTTTCGCAGTGAAAACTTAAGTAGTTGACAATGTGACTAGTTAAAGAAATTGCATGTTGATGAATGACCGTTTGCTTAGATATCTATCTTGATTTGCTAGTGTTATGAAGTATGGTATAGCTAAAAAGAAAAATGTCTCTAAAGAAAGAAAATGAACCACCTATAACCGATAAGCGTGAAGCTACCCATGGGCGAATATTAGGACCACCATGAGGAGAAATGCTACCTTAAAGGGTAGGTGTGTTAATGAAAAAAAGAAGTGCAAAAAAAAAAAGCAAAAAGAGACAAGAAAATAAAAGAAAAATCATACCATACTAAGCACGAAATAAAGCAATTATAGAGCATAATTGAGATATCTAGGTTGGTTTGACCCATCGATTCTAATTTCTAAACGAAATCATTGAGTTGGCTTACTTAGGAGTCAAGCTGTGATCGAACCTTTACACACACACACACGTGAGTCTAGCTTAGATAATTTATTCAAGAATTTGGATTCGAGTTGCAATTGCGTACTTTGAAGGTTCTCTAATTTCATTATAAACTTTCTTTCAGGATAAATTTTATGTGCAACTATCGGGGACTATGTTTTGTTATTTTTATATTTTTGCATGATTGTGTGGAATGACGTTTGTGGGTGTCGTCGCTATAAGCCCTCACGAGACTATAACTCGTCCACTGGGGCCGCCTAGAGGTTTAAAGGCTTGTTGCATATGCTAAATGCAATCGTGATCCCTACGAAAGTGGCTTAGTTAATTAGTTAATTTTATTTATTTATTTCAATTTAGTTTTTATTTTATCTTTTGCTCGGGACTAGCAAAACCTTAAGTTTGGGGGGGTATTTGATAAGTGTGGTTTATACCCACTTATTGCGGTATTTTTAGCTTATTGTTTTGTTATATTTCGAGATATTTAAATGACATTTATAGTTTATTTTGTGTTTTAATTGTAGGTGCATTAATACATGGATTTGGGAACAATTGCACGTGTTTTGGGAACTATACCGGAGCATAGGACATAAGACGGGAGCAGCATGGGAGAAATGTCACAGGCGCCACAACACCTACGTAACCCAGCCAAATTCCCGAGAAGAAGGCGCCATGGTGCCACTTGAATAAAGACCCAAGGCGCCATGGCACCACTTTAAGCAACAAACAAGGCGCCAGGGCGCATTTGAACATGATGCCACTACTCATGGCGCCTTGGTGCCACAAATTAAAGGAACAAAGGCGCCATGGCGCCACAAGTTGAAGAAATAAGAAAGGCGTCATGGCGCCCTCAAGCTCACACAAATCCATAAATTTTCCAGAGAATTTGGCGCCCAGGCGCCCACTTAAATAGTTGCAGCGCTGCGGAAGGAAAACCTAGGCGTTCCAGGATTTACTTTTTAAGATCCCTAATCATACCCAATGACTCCCAGACTCCACTATAAATATAACAGTTCATCCAAGACTAAGAGGGGGAGGCTAATACACTGCACAAAACACATAAATAAATATTTTTAGAGATCCAATGAGAGGATTGAAGAGCGAAAAGAGGAGATTAAGATGGTGACGTCCGGAGAGGAAGAGATTCAATTCGGGTTTTATCTTCTTATTTCGTTCTTAGAACTCTAATGATTTCCATGAGATTCATGACTTATTATTCATTGTTTTATTTTATTGTCATGAACTAACTCCTTAATTCTGGAGAATGATGTAAGTAATATTTGAACATTGTATTGTGTTTGTCAATTTTGTTATGAAGTTTTATTGATTTATTTATATTCTTTTGAGTTTAATGCTTCTTGATTGTTGGCCACAATTTATGATGATGAATGTTTAGAATCTATCAGTCGAGATAGGGGATTTTGAATAGATCTATAGAATATAACCTATGATTTTATAGAGTTCGAGAGAATCTGTAGTCCTTTGAAGTCGTTAATATAGAATCACAAATCGTAATGAGTTGTTGACTATTGGAATTTTATAGAGATATCGAAGTCTGTAGTTGATGATATTTTCACTCGGCACTCGAGAGAGGGAGTGGATATTTTAGGAGTCTTGACTTATAAACAATATAACTGAACATGGATTAATTGGCATAACAAATACATAGGTGACAGCTAGGTGAAATCAGGATCCAGAATCTCTATCGTATTAGTTCCTCATATTTTATTATTTTTATATTTTATTTATTTATTAAAAATCTTTATTATTTATCGTCTAAATAAAGTTAGGATTATCAATTGTAGTACTTAATGCGAGTTAACGCAATCCCTGTGGGTTCGACACTCTTTCACTGATTTATACTAAAACTTGACACCGTACACTTGCGGTACGATATAAAAATATCACGACACCCATCCACAAGTTGGGTATATGGCATATCCCTAACACCTAGCCCACTAGGAAACTGGGTTTCCCGAGTACTCAACAGAGGTTTAGAGGCTCGCCGAAAAATAGTGGGAGGCTAGTATTAAATTTGCAATTTCGTTTAATACTTGCCAAATATGCGCTTTTAAATTATTTTCGTCGTTATATATTTATATTAGTTGGACTAATATTTTTTTAATTTCTTTGAACAGTTGGACTATACCATAACTTCATTTGTATTTGATTATATAGTTGGACTATAGTAATCATTACATTTGACAATACCCGATATCGTTGATTGAATAGTTAGACTATTACAATCAATATGACTGGAAAGATTAACGTCAGAGACATCGCATGGGCGATAATGTCTTTAACGGCTCCAATTTTCCAAACTGGGAGATGAATCTCAGGATTATCATGGAAGCCGAGAAGTTGCTCTATGTCATAGACAGACCTCTCGGGCCTGAGCCTGTACATGAGATGGTTGTTGATCATGAGCTTTGGAAGACTCACAATGATGATAACTCAACTGCTCAATCCTTCATGCTTGCCGCAATGACCTCTCAATTTCGTCGTCAAAACAAGGGATTGGATCCCTACAACATGATGTTGAAATTGAAGGATCTTCACAGATCTAACCTTAGATCTCAGAAGTATGAATTACAGAAGAAGCTCTTTCGCTCTCGCATGTCTGAGGGTACATCTTCCGAGCACTATGTGTCGCAGATGATTGCTGACATCGAACAGCTAGGTCAGCTGGGTATAATCTTTGAGGCTGAGACTTATATAGATTTGATCTTACAATCTATGTCTGACTGCTGGGGCGGGTTCATCATGAACTACAATATCATGAACCAAGAGAAAACTCTTGGAGAGTTGATGGCGATGTTGAAAGAGGCAGAGCCAGAGCTTCAGAATGGCAAGAAGCGCGAGGCGCACTTCACTTCGACATCTCAGAAGGCCAAGGCTTGGCCGAAGGCTTCTAGAGGTGTGAAGAAGAAGAAGAAAAGAAAGGGCAAGGCCAAATTATCAAAGTCTTCTGGGAAGGCAAATGACAAATCCCAAGATGTCTGCCTACAGTGTGGCAAACAGGGTCACTAGAAGCGTGACTGCCGTGAGTACAAAGCGCACATGAAGGAAGTGAAGACGGGCAAGGCTCCGGCTTTAGGTATGTTTGTTATTGAAATAAACATGTCTGCTTCTAGTTTTAAAAATTAGATTTTTGATTCTGGTTGTGGAACTCGTATATGTACTGATGTGCAGGATCTGCGGATTAGCAGGAGACTAGCTTCGGGCGAAATTGACCTACGAGTTAGAAACAGGACCAGAATCATTGTTTTAGCTGTAGGGACCTATATTTTGGAACTGTCATCGGGGCATGTATTTGTTGGACAATTATGACCCATAGCATCACTATTTGTGCAGAACATGGTGTTGTTGTACAAATTAACCATGTGACAGTATCAATCCATGA
>SKCR01011997.1:0-35906 GCA_019454045.1 Zanthoxylum bungeanum
AATGGTAAAAATAATCGAAGAATTACTTATTCGGTAATTTAGAATGAAACAAAACAACTAGTAACTTGGAGTAGAAGTTTCACCTGATTAGTCACTAACATCTTTATTCTCTTTTCGCTTGTCTTTTTGCTTTTGTGTGCATTAGTTTTATTATTTTTACTTCTGTAAAACGTTTGTGGGTATCGTTGCTGTAAACCCTCACGAGACTACAACTCGTCCACTAGGGACACCTAGGGGTTTAAAGGCTTGTTGCATATGCTAAATGTAACTGTGATCCCTACGAAAGTGGCTTAGTTTAATTTGAATTTTATTTTGTTGTTTTGCTCGAGAACTAGCAAAATGTTAGGTTTGGGGGTGTGATGAGCGGAAAATATATCAATATTTACCGCCCCCTTTAACTTAATATTTTGTTTAGTTTCTCGGGTTTGATGAACGTTTTGATGTGTTTTAGTTTATTTTGCAGATAAAATAATATCGGGTCTTAATGAAATCATTTAGGATGAAATATGGGTCAAATAAGGCAATTATTGGACTTGATATTTTAATTTTGGAGATTGGAAACTTGAAAGGGCGTTTTGACGAAGTGCAATTTTGGAAATTCCAGTTTTGCGCATCTGTCGTATGTTGGGCATAACTTTTTACTCAGATATCGGATTGAGCTGATTCAAGTTCCAGATTAAAGAAGACTCAAAGATCTACAACTTTGAAAGAGAAAATATTTTCGAATTCTGATGATTTCATGACCCAAATTGATGAACCATCCAGAAGTGTGTGGAGTGTAATTATTAAAAGTCATTATCAATCATTTTCAAAGCAAAATATTAATTAATAATAATTAATAAAAATTATCAAATCAACACCAAACAAGATAAGCAATTAGTGGAGCAATTATGGATTTGGTGGAGTAACTAGTGGAGAAATTAATAATGGATTTGGTGGAGAATTTGATGGATGATTTGATGGTGGCAAAATTTTGCCTATAAATACCAAGCCATATTCATTTGTAAAATTCATACTTTCTTCTTTGAAATTCTTAATGAATAAATAAGAAGATTGTATCTAGTTTGTTTATTTTTAGTTTTCAGTAATTAATTTTCAGTTTCGCATTTTCTTTTCTTCACTTTTCATTTTTACTTTCCGCAATTTACTTTTACGCACAGTACTTTTCTTTCTTTAATTTTTCAGTTTTTACTTTTCAGTAATGGGGTGTAACTTCCCCAGCTAGGGTGAAAGGTATTCTTTTATTATTGCTATTTAGATTAATCTCCCTTAAATATAATATATTCACTATTTAAAATATTGACTTAAAAAGGATACCGCTATATTGGTCGGTTGATAATTCATTTTAATCTGGTTTTAACCTGACTAATCAAGGATACCGCCAGATTGGTCGGTTGGTAATTAAACTTTCTTACCGCCTATATGGCAGGTTCATGGACAAATCTTTTTACCGCCTTAATGGCCGGTTGGACTTAATTTGACTTAATCAGGTTACCGCCTATATGGCTGGTTGGTAATGTTATCACAAGTTTATATATTATATTATGGGAGATATCTAAATTAGTAGTAGTAAAAGTAATTCTTTTACCTTAGCATTTTATTTTATTGTAAATTACTTTTCAGTATTTACTTTACCGCATTTTTACTTTATGTCTTTTATTTTCAAGTTTTTACTAGCCCTAGTTATGTGTTGTAACTAAATTATTTATCTAGGGTTGTGATGACTTTTAATATCACCGGTTTATAAGGGTTAAATTATAGTCTGGGTAATATAAAGATTTATTTATTGAGTCTTAATCTTAATGCTTTTTCATTAATTGGCCATTAATAAAATTGATCTGGTAAATCTAAAATGAACTAGACATAGGGATTTTAGGTTTCAGCCTTAGACTCAATAGCCCACGATCTTCCTTGAGGATAGATAACCCTTTAATAGATTTCCTTACAGGATAGGAATATACATGTCGGGCGGGGGTAGCCATAATTGGAACTTAAACTTAATGAATCCAGATAATTTGGTTGACATAGACATATGGTTCAATTGGGTTAAACTGGGTATTTGTGTCTGACCATCGACAGAGGCTTACACATAATTTAGTGTTCCAGGTTAATAAATCAATATATTACCCAACTTTAAGATAACCACTTCATCTTTAAAATGATATTGGAAGAAATCACAACCCTAGATAGTTTTTAATATTGAATTTTCTTAAAACATATTTTCGACAATTTTATTTACTTGCTTTTAAATTTAGAATCGTCACCATTTCAAATCAATCAATCAAACAATCTGTTAGATACTAGTAATCATTTGACCTCATAAAATTAATAGTTTTGATATTAAGTCCTCGTGGGATCGATATTTTTATACTACTTGAACGATACGTGCGCTTGCGTTATACGTGTGTGTTTACGCCGGTCATTTGGCCGAATCCATCACTGCAGAAAGGAGAAAGTTTTGTTTCATCAACGCATCCGCAATCCGATCTTTGTGAGTATGATTCCGCCATACTTCAATATTGTTCATTCTTTTATATATTTTGCTTGAATCTTTTGATCTTGGGACATGGATTAGATTTCCAACACCTCGGAGGTACAAGTAAAAGTTTATCATTTATTCTATTTAATATAATATTGTATTCTATTTGATAGAATATATTTTCTATGATCCCGAGTAATAAAATTATTTTATTACTTGGTGTGTAACATAGGATGTTGACCAATGTAGAAAAGACTTGACTTAGTGAAGTTAAATGTTAGAATGATAAACTATAAATGGAACCACATAATTAATAAGATTAAAAGGCCCTTAGACAACTTCCATATAAGTCCAATAGGATGTCAGAATCATTTGCAAAGTATTTGATACTTAATGGTTCTGCTTGTTTTTCTTATCGAAGAAAATTATCCTATAACATATAGTGAGAGCGATATTTGATATCGATTTCGGAAGTTAGCATTAAACCATAGATCTAAGATTGTTTATAACTTAATACGATCAAGTTTGGAACTTGATTGAGCTTTCGTTATGAATCGTTCATAAAATGTTCACATTATTTGCGCAACAAAAGCAAAGTGAGCTTATTAAAGGTTTGACCTTTATAGTATGACAGTGAGAAAAGTTATACTCAGCAATCTATTATAGATTCTGAGGAAACTTGTCTCTAGTCACACTAATTGAACAATTAAGGATCTGTTGGTTAATGTTGATATTAAACTATGTATTTTAGCTAGGAATACAAAGTGGTTTTCCTGGATGGTTTCTTCGAAAAAGAGATCCATTATGATTTCTTTGTTTGAAGAGTTCATTCTGGAATGGCCCTGGTGTTTTTATTCTGCTAAAATTACGGTTTGATATACTACTTATTGAGCGTATTGTAGACTCAAATAAGCTTTCCGGAAATATGTGTTTTCTAATTTTGATAACAGTCAGATTGTCTGGTTTATCAAAGCATAAAATAATACACATATAATAGTAGGGTTAATGGGAGCGTATAAATTATTTCTTGTGTTATATATCCTAATGACATTATCATTATTAATGTAATAATGAGATATTTGTGAGGTACAAGGTTTACCTAAGTCTTCTTTTCTCCATGATAGTAGTGGGAGTGGTCTCTATTATATTTGATATAAAGTTTTATATATGATATAAACAAGAGACTTGTGTGTTACTCCCATTAAGCGTGCATAAGATGATCTAATAAAGGACACATCAGGACTATCTGTGTGACAGTTAGTGTGTCTCTTGTATATAGTATTTATCTTTCATAAAGGATGATTCCTTTGTCGAAAGACAAATTGATTAGAGTGTCTAGTCATTTATGCATCATAGGATGATGGCATAATGAATACTATATTATGTGCGATTAAAGATATCTATTTAATCGTAATGTTATGAACTATTTTAATCTGTTATAGACCATAGGATGTGTCTTAAAATATGTTCTTTGTTATCTTTGAAATATTAAGAATGAGTTTCTTATTCATGGTGAATATAATCCACAACCATTAGGATCAAATTAGTTTTGAGTCTAATTTTGACATTAGATGGTCTAAGTCATATAGAGTCAGAAAAGATACAGTGGGAGTGTCACGATTGATTCTACTGTATTAGTGGAATTAGTTGTAACTTTATTGATGACCATGTGTATGTAATACATATTTAGATATGTATATGGTATCATGGATTGGCACTAGAGCAAGTGTGAAATTTTTTTGAATAGCATTAAGAAAACCCCATTAGGTATTTGTTTATCTGATAATGACGTTTCTTGGCTTTAGTAACCTATAGAGGTCACGTGTCCGACATAATTTTATAACCAATTATTTTCAATTGTTGTGAATAGTTGAAAGTAAACAATAAAGCTAATGAAGGGAGATGCGTATTGTTGTCTGTAGAGAATATCGATTTTCATAACACGACAACTATAGGTATTGGATACTAGATCTCCCGTCTAGTTATTTAAAATAGTGTTTAATGATTGTTTTGATATTTGATATCAGAACTTGTGACTGTTGGATAATTACTTATTTTTTATAAACAATTGTTACATATTTTAATACGACTAGTAGTGTCATTAATGAAGAGATAAACGTTAAGAAAAATATTCGGTTAAGTAAATAACTTAGAACAATGATTTATGAGATTTTATCACATAAGTATTATATGCTTATTCCGTATGGTAATGGATGGTCTGATACGAGATCACACTACATATCCTTATCCATTTAATGAATATTGTATTTTGGGAATGTGATTAAATCTCATTTAACCAATGATTGTCATCAGACCACAAGATTTATTAAACTAAAACATTGGATGTATGTAGTTTAATGAATTATAAATTGCCTTGGATAGTTTTCTTTACTTCGTAACTTAGTTAATGAATTTTCATGATTTAGTTACGTGTTTCTAAAAGAACACATATTGAACATCTTGACTGGTTCGAGAACTTTTAATATGTTTCTGGTGAACTCGGATAGAATATTTTAAATGGTTCAAAGATATTTGATTTAATGTTTTCAAAACTGTATCTTTAAAATTCATCGTGATTCTTTGAATTGTTCAAAGATGTTTGATACAATCAAACATATGAATTTATGGCAATTAGTTCTAAGATTATTCAATGAATGGGATTCTTGCTCAATATTATTCTTCTACAATTCCATCGTGACAAAATTGGTTAGTGGGAGAAATCGAATCTTATATAATTTGATTCGTTTGATATTGAGTGTTACCGAATTAGTTTCAATACTCTTGGGGATATGCTCTAGTAATACAAATTCATCTTTTTAATTAATGTTCAATTAGTTTCTATAATTTTTATATGATATGTATAAGTAGAAAATTCGAATCTTGAAAAGTTTGAGATTTGAATCTTTCTTTTGTGTAATGGTTATATAATTGAAAAGTACTTGAACCTCGGAGGTACAAGTAAAAGTTTATCATTTATTCTATTAATATAATATTATATTCTATTTGATAGAATATATTTTCTACGATCCCGAGTAATAAAATTATTTTATTACTTGGTGTGTAACATCAGATGTTGACCAATGTAGAAAAGACTTGACTTAGTTAAGTTAAATGTTAGAATGATAAACTATAAATGGAACCACGTAATTAATAAGATTAAAAGACCCTTAGAAAACTTCCATATAAGTCCAATAGGATGTTAGAATCATTTGCAAAGTATTTGATACTTAATGGTTCTGTTTGTTTTCTTATCGAAGAAAATTATCCTATAACTTATAGTGGGAGCGATATTTGATATCGATTTCGGAAGTTAGCATTAAACCATAGATCTAAGATTGTTTATAGCTTACTATGATCAATTTTGGAACTTGATTGAGCTTTCGTTATGAATCGTTCATAAAATGTACAAATTATTTGCGCAGCAAAAGCAAAGTGAGCTTATTAAAGGTTTGACCTTTATAGTATGACAGTGAGAAATGTTATACTCAGCAATCTATTATAGATTCTGAGGAAACTTGTCTCTAGTCACACTAATTGAACAATTAAGGATCTTTTGGTTAATGTTGATATTAAATATGTATTTTAGCTAGGAATACAAAGTGGTTTTCCTGGATGGTTTCTTCGAAAAAGAGATCCATTGTGATTTCTTTGTTTGAAGAGTTCGTTATGGAATGGCCCTAGTGTTTGTAATCTGCTAAAATTACGATTTGATATACTGCTTATTGAGCCTATTGTAGACACAAATAATCTTTCAGGAAATATGTGTTTTCAAATTTTGATAACAGTCAGATTGTCTGGTTTATCAAAGCATAGAGAATACACATATAATAGTAGGGTTAATGAGAGAGTATAAATTTCTTTCTAGTGTTATATATCCTAACGACATTATCATTATTAATGTAATAATGAGATATTTGTGAGGTATAAGGTTTACCTAAGTCTTCTTTTCTCCATGATAGCAGTGGGAGTGGTCTCTATTATATTTGATATAAAGTTTTATATATGATATAAAATAAGAGACTTGTGAGTTACTCCCATTAATCGTGCATAAGATATGATCTAATAAAGGACAAAGCAAGATTATATGTGTGACATTTAGTATAACTGTGTGACAGTTAGTATAACTGTTTGACATTTAGTGTGTCTCTTGTATATAATATTTATCTTTCATAAAGGATTATTCCTTTTGTCGAAAGACAAATTGATTAGAATGTCTAGTCATTTATGCATCATAGGATGATGGCATAATGAATACTATATTATGTGTGATTAAAGATATCAATTTAATCGTAATTGGTTCGAACTATTTTGATATATTGTAGACCGTAAGATGTGTCTTAAAATATATTCTTTGTTATCTTTGAGATATTAAGAAGAAGTTTCTTATTCTTGGAGAATATAATCCATAACCATTAGGATCAAATTAGTTTTGAATCTAATTATGACATTAGATGGTCTATGTCATATAGAGTCAGAAAAGATACAGTGGGAGTGTCACGATTGATTCTACTGTATTAGTGGAATTAGTTGTAACTTATGAAGTATTGACTTATGAAGTTGCATAGTGACCTTATCGATTAGAAGTTTTGATATTAGAGTTGTGCTTGCGTCTGTCTCATAATATTTGGATTTGATCTCTAAATACATAGACAACTTAGTAGTTGTAGCACAATATTGATGTCGCATATGAGTCATATTGATGTATAACTTAGGTTATACAATATATGAATGATGCTGGCTAAGAGAAACGATTGGGTTTGTTGGACAAACTCAATAGGTTATAGTGGGCTTACTTGTTGTTGCCTACCTCTTGAGTGCTAGGTCAGCTCTTAAGGACCGTATGTATGTAGTACATATTTTGATATGTATATGATACCGTGGATTGGCACTAGAGAAAGTGGGAGAAATTGTTAGGATTGGTGCTCGTAGTGCCAATCCTGATCGTATTTATGTCTGATTCATGAATACGAACAATTCTTTTTCCGTAATATTATTTATTTATGGTATTAATTCTTGCTTTTATATACATATTGACCGGCGTAAACACACACGTATAACGCAAGCGCACGTATCGTTCAAGTAGTATAAAATATCGATCCCACGAGGACTTAATTTCTACTGTTGTTATTAATTATTGAATCTATTTATTTACAAATCTAATTAAATGGATAAGAGAGATATTGTTTGTTTGATTGGTTGAATGGCTTTTAAATAAATAAATAAATAAAAAGACAAAAGAAAATACTAAAGAAAATACAAAAGACACAAAGATCTAGGTTGTGATTTCTTCCAATACCATTTTAAAGATGAAGTGATTATTATATAGATGGGTAAAACATTGATTTATTAACCTGGAACACGAAATTATGCGAAAGCATCTGTCGATGTCAGACACAAATACCCAGTGTAATCCAATTGAACCATATTCCTATGTCAACCACATTATCTGGATTCATTAAGATTGAGTTCCAATTATGGCTACCCTCGCCCGACAGGTATATTCCTATCCTGTAAGGAAATCTATTAAAGGGTTATCTATCCTCAAGAAGATCGTGGGCTATTGAGTCTAAGGTCTTAAACTTAAAATCCCTATGTCTAGTTCATTTTAAGTTTACCTAATCAATTTTATTAATGGCCAATTAATAAAAAGCATTAAGATTAAGACTCAATAAATAAATCTTTATAATACCCAAACTATAATCTAACCCTTAAAACCGGTGATATTGAAATTCATCACAACCCCAGATAACTATTTAGTTACAGCACATAACTAGGACTAATACTGAAAAATAAAAGACATAAAGTAAAAATACTGAAAAGTAAAAGACATAAAGTAAAAAGTAAAATAAATGCTAAGGTAAAAGGAATTACTTTTACTACTACTTATTTAGAAATCTCCCATAAAATAATATATAAACTTGTTATAATATTACCAACCGACCAATCTGGCGGTATCCTGATTAAGTCAAATTAAGTCCAACCAGCCATATAGGCGGTAATATTTGTCCATAATCCAGCCATAAAGGCGGTACCAAAATAAATTTACCAACCGACCAATCTGGCGGTATCCTTGATTAGTCAGGTTTAAACCAGATTAAATTGAATTGCCAACCGACCAATATAGCGGTATCCTTTATTAATCAGTATTTTAAATAGTGAATATATTATTTTTAAGGGAGATTAATCTAAATAGTAACAGTAAAAGAATTACCTTTCACCCTAGCTTGGGAAATTACCTCCTCATTACTGAAAAGTAAAAACTGAAAAATTAAAGAAAGAAAAGTACTGTGCGTAAAAGTAAATTGCGGAAAGTAAAAACTGAAAAGTAAAGAAAAGAAAGTGCGAAACTGAAATTAATTACTGAAAACTAAAAATAAACAAACTAGATACAATCTTCTTATTTATTCATTAAATTTCAAAGAAGAAAGTATGAATTTTACAAATGAAATGGCTTGGTATTTATAGGCAAAATTTTGCCACCATCAAATCATCAATCAATTTCTCCACCAATTACATTATTAATTTCTCCACTAATTACTCCCACCAAATCCATAATTGCTCCAATAATTTCTTATCTTGTTTGGTGTTGATTTGATAATTTTTATTAATTATTAATTAATTAATATTTTGCTTTGAAAATGATTGATAATGACTTTTAATAATTACACTCCACACACTTCTGGATGTTTCATCAATTTCGGTCATGAAATCTTCAGAATTCGAAAATATTTTCTCTTTCAAAGTTGTAGATCTTTGAGTCTTCTTTAATCTGGCACTTGAATCAGCTCAATCCGATATCTGAGTAAAAAGTTATGCCCAACATACGACAGATGTGCAAAACTGGAATTTCCAAAACTGCACTTCGTCAAAACGCCCTTTCAAATTTCCAATCTCCAAAATTAATATATCAAGTCCAATAATTGCCCTTATTTGATCCACATTTCGTCCTAAATGATTTCATTGAGTCCCGATATTATTTTATCTGCAAAATAAACTAAAACACATCAAAACATTCATCAAACCCGAGAAACTAAACAAAATATTAAGTAAAAGGGGCGGTAAATATTGATATATTTTCCGCTCATCACACCCCCAAACCTAACATTTTGCTAGTCCTCGAGCAAAACAACAAAATAAAATTAAAATTAAACTAAGCCACTTTCGTAGGGATCACGGTTGCATTTAGCGTATGCAACAAGCCTTTAAACCCCTAGGTGTCCCTAGTGGACGAGTTGTAGTCTCGTGAGGGTTTACAGCAATGATACCCACAAACATTTACAAAAGTAAAAAGGCAGTAAAACTAATGCACACAAAAGCAAAAAGACAAGCGAAAAGAGAATAAAGATGTTAGTGACTAATCAGGTGAAACTTCTACTCCAAGTTACTAGTTGTTTTGTTTATTCTAAATTACTGAATAAGTAAATTCTCCGATTATATTTACCATTCTCCATATACACAGCCAACAAAATATTAATCAACTCATTTTTGCCCACAACAGTCATAAGTGCAGTTGATAAGAGAGTAATATTTTTGTCCTAAAGTTCTATCAGATTTCACACCTTTTTGGAGCAATGGAATAATTTTCTCATTTTTCTGATTTTTTTTTTTTTTGATTTTTCTGAATTTTGACTATTTATTTATATACAATACCTTCCGTCTATGTAGCGAGCTTTGGGTCGGTGACTCCCAAACCAGTTGGCTTTAGGGCACCAGGTGTGAAGACACCCCTACGAACTTAATTACTCAGACTTCAGATATATATATTTTGCAGTATCTTTGATCCATGTAACGAGCTTTGGGCCAATGACTCCCAAACCAGTTGGTTTTAGGGCACTAGGTGTTAAAACACCCTTACAGACTTAATAACCCGGATCTTAGATACTTTATTTTTTTTATATCAGAAATGATTTTTTTTTATTCCATAACTATTAATAGATGTTTCCTCCAATTAAACTAGAGCACGAAATATTACAAGCTTTTCAATTACAGCTCATGTCTATATGTTACTATGCATGTTGATAATATCTGTCACCTGAGCATATGAAGATTCATTTTAGTCAATTTTATGGAGAATTCACAAATTAAATAATTCAAAATGAAATAAACAAAAATTAACTTGTTTCGAAATAAATGGTTTGAAATACGTCTCAAGAGTGGAAACTCCTTACGGCTATTTCTTACCAATTTCACCTTTTAGTTAAAATAAAAACACAAAAATGCAAAATATTTTTGTAATTTTTTGAAAAATTTTCAATTTTTTTTTTGTATTTTTCGAAAAATTTTTGGACTAAAAATAAAAACACAATACAAACAAGTACTATTAACTATACCTCACCCCCAAACCTAAATGAGACATTGTCCCCAATGTCTTAAACAGTAGAAGAAGAGTTTAGAAAATAATACCTGATTAGCTGAAATTCTACAGGAAAATTACAGGTTAAGATCCAGATTAATTCTACACCTACACCTCTTACCACGATCGTCCTCAGACCATTTTATTTTTGAAATGATAGGGTCAACTTTCGGTTCATAGGCTATAAGTTGGTCTATTAGATCCGGAGCAGTTCTGGCAGTAAAGAGGAGTTCTTTCATAGGTTTTGACACGAACCCATTTCCCCGAGCATCATCAAGAAACACACAAAGAAAATCATAAAATCCATCAACGTTGAGTAGTCCAAGCGGTTTCTGGTGTATGTTCAGGTTCGCCCAAGATAGTACTATAAAAATTTCCTCCAATGTGCCCAAGCCACCTGGCAAAGCAATAAAAGCATCAGAACAGTTAATCATTTCTACCAGTCGTTCAGACATACCTGGCACGATCAGTTCCTCTCCGTTTGATGAACCAATAAGATTTGCCTCTGCCAAAGGTTTTGGGATGATTCCCAAAACATGACTGCCTCCTTCCTGTACAGCCTTTGAAACGATCCCCATAAGTCCAAGATTTCCTCCGCCATATATTAAGTGCATATTCCTTACTGCTAAGACTCGACCCAATTCCTGTGCTGCTTCTATGTATTGTGGCTTGGTACCACAACACTACTACCGCAAAACACACAGATGTTCTCAACTCGTCTTCTTGAAGTGGCTTCCATTTTTTTATGTATTTCTTTTTCAACTCTGGACGCCTTCAAAAGTGCAATGACGGGCTGAATTTATAGTACCTGAAAAAGGGTGAGTAATAATAGCACTAATATCTTCCAAAGGACGATTGTTAGCTAAAACAAAAGAGATCGTGAAAGGTCAAAAAGTCTGGATCCTGTCTACGAAAATAAAGATAATTACAATAGAAAAGCGAATCAAAGCAATAATTGGCAACGGAATTGTGTACGCAATACGCCACTCTCGCTTAGTATAAATTCATTAGGATATGTCTCAAGATTTCATTCCTTATTCAGCCATCGCTAATGAATTGTTTCTCATCTTTGATTGCCAAACACAATTCCTTCTGTCTTAAATGCTTCGTTTGTGCCTTTCCCTACAAAAATAACACACAAAATTAAAAGTTCACACAAAAAATATGAAAACAAATTACAACAAATTGCATGGGTTGCCTCCCAGCTAGCGCTAAATTTTTCGTCTTCAGCCAGACGTGACTGAAATTCATCTGTTATGGAGGTTTCAATGTCGTTTTGGATGTCCGATTAAAGACAATCCCGTGAGCGTTGCTTTTGAAGGGTCTCTTCCAACGGCAAAGTGGCAAAAAGAGTTTTGTCTCATTCAGTACTCGTGCCACCTTTTTGCTCCTTGTTATTCCAGTGGTTCCTGCAAAGAAAGAAAGAAAATCAGGAGGTCTCGTATGATGCTTGACTTGGAATGGAAATTCCATTCTGTCAAGCTTCTGGTTGATATCTTTAATTTGTACTCCCCAAACAGCGATGTTTCTCCTGAATGCTCTGGATCTTTATTAAGGTCAGACATTTGCTCTGTTTCTTGCTCCACATTTTCTCACAGATGAATTGTAAAATTTTTGTATTCAGCTCTTCATCGGTCATCTGTGAAATACATGCTTCAAAATTGTCAACCAGAGGATGCAAAGATGTTTTCTGACATTAGGTCTTCATCCTCTGATATGACTGGAATGGATGGTTCAGATAGATCTTCTTCAACACATCATGGTAAAGCATGCTCCAAGATCTTCATTTGAGGATTGAAAGTTTGATCCTCCGTTGTTGGTGCAGTTGGTACAAATAGATAAGCTTCATCCTCGTCGTCAAATCTGAATAATAAAAGTCAAATTGAGACTTTGCCGGTTCGGGCTCCTGAACTGATACCCTGGTTGTTGATACTGCTCAGCCTCCTCCTCTGTTGAAGTGTCATTGTGAAATGATTGGTACTCGAAGGCTTTATCAGTGTCATCTGAAACTGGTTCTTGAGGTATGTTGTTCTGGTTTTCTGTGAATTGTCTCATTTGATCTGTCATCCTCTGAATGAATTCTGATTGTCTCTGAATACTTTCAAATTGTTTCTGGCTTGTTTCAAGCATTTCATCCAACTTTTTTTCTCGAACATATCTTTGAGCATGTTTAACAACTGATCTTCCTCTGATGGTTCTGGTTGTTGATGAAATCGCATATGGATGGTGGATTAGATGGAAAATGTGATGGTTTTTCATACTTTGAATGATTCTGAAAATTCTGCCACTCTGAACAGTATATACATTGATCGCTCGGGTGGTTACCATCACATATCATACATCTCCCCATCTCGTTCTGTTGAGCAAATGAGGTATTGCTTGGTTCTGGCATCCAGTGATAATTGTTGGGCTGGACAAAAGGCCTCAGAAAACCGGACTGTTGCTCCCAAATGTGGGGTGTATCTTCTTGTAAAGCACGTAATCTTTCAATCTCCCAGTAGTGTTCCATTTTTAAATCACCTGAAAAGAAAGAAATAAAAATTACAGATAAAAATAAAGAAATTAGATACAAGTAAATTAGATAGCTTCAAAATTAACAACTCAAGAAATATAAGTCCCCGGCAACGGCGCCAAAAACTTGACCGGCGTAAACACACACGTATAACGCAAGCTCACGTATCGTTCAAGTAGTATAAAAATATCGATCCCACGAGGACTTAATTTCTACTGTTGTTATTAATTATTGAATCTATTTATTTACAAATATCTAATTAAATGGATAAGAGAGATATTGTTTGTTTGATTGGTTGAATGGCTTTACTAAATAAATAAATAAATAAAAAGACAAAAGAAAATACTAAAGAAAATACAAAAGACACAAAGATCTAGGGTTGTGATTTCTTCCAATACCATTTTAAAGATGAAGTGATTATTATATAGATGGGTAAAACATTGATTTATTAACCTGGAACACGAAATTATGCGAAAGCATCTGTCGATGGTCAGACACAAATACCCAGTGTAATCCAATTGAACCATATTCCTATGTCAACCACATTATCTGGATTCATTAAGATTGAGTTCCAATTATGGCTACCCTCGCCCGACAGGTATATTCCTATCCTGTAAGGAAATCTATTAAAGGGTTATCTATCCTCAAGGAAGATCGTGGGCTATTGAGTCTAAGGTCTTAAACTTAAAATCCCTATGTCTAGTTCATTTTAAGTTACCTAATCAATTTTATTAATGGCCAATTAATAAAAAGCATTAAGATTAAGACTCAATAAATAAATCTTTATAATACCCAAACTATAATCTAACCCTTATAAACCGGTGATATTGAAATTCATCACAACCCCAGATAACTATTTAGTTACAGCACATAACTAGGACTAATAACTGAAAAATAAAAGACATAAAGTAAAATACTGAAAAGTAAAAGACATAAAGTAAAAAGTAAAATAAATGCTAAGGTAAAAGGAATTACTTTTACTACTACTTATTTAGAAATCTCCCATAAAATAATATATAAACTTGTTATAATATTACCAACCGACCAATCTGGCGGTATCCTGATTAAGTCAAATTAAGTCCAACCAGCCATATAGGCGGTAATATTTTGTCCATAATCCAGCCATAAAGGCGGTACCAAAATAAATTTACCAACCGACCAATCTGGCGGTATCCTTGATTAGTCAGGTTTAAACCAGATTAAATTGAATTGCCAACCGACCAATATAGCGGTATCCTTTATTAATCAGTATTTTAAATAGTGAATATATTATTTTTAAGGGAGATTAATCTAAATAGTAACAGTAAAAGAATTACCTTTCACCCTAGCTTGGGAAATTACCTCCTCATTACTGAAAAGTAAAAACTGAAAAATTAAAGAAAGAAAAGTACTGTGCGTAAAAGTAAATTGCGGAAAGTAAAAACTGAAAAGTAAAGAAAAGAAAGTGCGAAACTGAAAATTAATTACTGAAAACTAAAAATAAACAAACTAGATACAATCTTCTTATTTATTCATTAAGAATTTCAAAAGAAAAGTATGAATTTTACAAATGAAATGGCTTGGTATTTATAGGCAAAATTTTGCCACCATCAAATCATCAATCAATTTCTCCACCAATTACATTATTAATTTCTCCACTAATTACTCCACCAAATCCATAATTGCTCCAATAATTTCTTATCTTGTTTGGTGTTGATTTGATAATTTTTATTAATTATTAATTAATTAATATTTTGCTTTGAAAATGATTGATATGACTTTTAATAATTACACTCCCCACACTTCTGGATGGTTCATCAATTTCGGTCATGAAATCTTCAGAATTCGAAAAATATTTTCTCTTTCAAAGTTGTAGATCTTTGAGTCTTCTTTAATCTGGCACTTGAATCAGCTCAATCCGATATCTGAGTAAAAAGTTATGCCCACATACGACAGATGTGCAAAACTGGAATTTCCAAAACTGCACTTCGTCAAAACGCCCTTTCAAATTTCCAATCTCCAAAATTAATATATCAAGTCCAATAATTGCCCTTATTTGATCCACATTTCGTCCTAAATGATTTCATTGAGTCCGATATTATTTTATCTGCAAAATAAACTAAAACACATCAAAACATTCATCAAACCCGAGAAACTAAACAAAATATTAAGTAAAAGGGGCGGTAAATATTGATATTTTTCCGCTCATCACATATTCGATCTAATTACGATTAGATTAAAACTAAATATGATTTAGTCATATGTATATAAAAAAAAAACCCAATAATATATTTTGTAGTGCGCAGTTACAAAGTAGTTTGTAATTGACATTGGAAAGTGTCACTACTAGAAGTACATTATTAAATAAAGTTCCTGGTCAAGAATTAATGACACGGGTCGGTTAATAAAATTCACTGAGACCAGTACATGTCGTATATCGAGACTTGGTCCGATGATTTATCCCAATGAACCATGAGTCTTTGGAGACTCGTATTGACATATATGTGTTTATTTGATAAACACTGAATGACTCACCAAAGATTTCCTAATAGATGGTACACCAACATCAATAGGAATCTTCTCGAGTCGAGTAGCATAGTGGTCATTCGACTTGAGATACCACAGTGGATATATGAGATATCCTTCATACTTTGATGGTAATATCATCACCGATCTATTTAGATCAGACCTCCTCTTGTTCGTTGGGTGTGGAATGATGCTCATGATATCCTGTGAGTATCAGATAGAATCCGTCAGTCCTGTGTACAGGGCATATGTATCATGTACGTATTTGCGATCTAGTAAATCCATAGCCGTGGTATACTTCGGAAGAGAGTTCCGAGTGTTATTTAGAGATCGTAAATTTAAAAAGTTGAATATATTATACCTTAGGGATTTGAAATTCTTATCTATATCTCTGGTATTAGATTGATAGCCTGTGACGTAGGGATTATACGTATACAATGACCTCGACTTGTATAGTTTAGCGAGATTATCTGTGGTCGTCATAATTCATGAGTGGGTGAATTATGGATACAAAATTAGATTTCGTGACGGATAAACCTAAACTTAGAGAGTCCCACAGTATAAAGTGTACTCATTGAGCACTTGGGCAACACGTTATGAATAATATAGATTATTCATATACTTCACCGGATTAAATGAGTTAATTCGAATCATTTAATCGGTTAAACAAAAATACTGCATTAATGATTTTGGTTTAATTTAAATATTGTATTTAATCGAATGTTATCAAAATAATAATTTAAAATATTATTACATGAATATGGAATTATTAAATATGTATTGGCATTTTGGTCAATTAATGTGTATTTGTATTTGATACAAATGTTATTGATACTATTAATATTTGTCAAATAAGACTTTGACACATGCCATTAATATATGTATCTGTTATTTAATGTATTACGTATATATAATAATCGTTAATATTTTTTTGATATTTAATGTTAAATATCTATATAATTAATTATTCAATATTACATAATGTTATGTAATATGTTTGATTATTATTGGTTACATGTGGCATGATTTTATTAAGCTTAAATTTTACAAATTGGATTTGTTAAATTAAAGCTTATTATTATTTAATTTGATTAAAATGACCAAATGACCAAAATGCCATTTCTTTTCTCCAAAGTCGGTTAAGGCTTGTTTTTAAAGTTAGAAAATTTTATTTTCTCATTCATAACCTCCCATGGCCGAAATCCTCTACAAAAGAAAAGCACCCAAATTTTCTTGAAGAATCAAGGAAGAAAGTGAAGAAATAAAGAAAAACTGTAAGGAAATTACGAGATTTGGAGGTAATCTTCATAACTCTTAAACTTAAAAAGCTTGTTTCTTATTCTTGAGCATCTAGACAAGTTCTAGGGTTTCTTCATTTCTTATATTTTGGGGCTTTTTGATTTGGAGGATGGATTTGGAGGCTAAATGCATGTGTGAAGTTAAATTGAATGATATTAGTATAATATTAGTTCAATTTTATCATTTGATGACTTGTTGTCAATTATAGTGTGTTATGACCACTATTGTAACTCCTAGAATTGTTCTTGAGTTCTTCATTTGTGGTGACTTTGGTAGATGTAAGTATTAATATGATTAATGTTGAGAAATTTGGATTTAAAGCATGAAAAATGATATTTTTGGTTACCAACTCAGATATGGAATTTCTATGATTTTGGCGATGAAAAGTATGTTGTATAAATATATTGGATGCGTTTTGGGCACTGGAACAATTACCGAAAATTATTTCGGAGTTGAAATATGCAAAAACGGTGAAAAACGGCGTTACCGGGTGAGTTTTGGGCTTACTGGGTGTATGCTGTCCAAACAGTGAATTAGTCACTTTTTGGGCAGCCCATGAACTGCCCAAGCACTATTGGAGCTAACCTGGGTAGCCCCATGTGTGTTGGTTGGTCGGTTCGGAAAAAAATGCGTTTTATGAAATTTTGCGGAAAAACGTTTTCGTAAATATTTCGAAGTGTTTCTAACTTATTTATGTCATTATTTGATATCGAATAAATATGTTTAGGTGAAATATGAATGAATTATTCATATTGGATATTGAATAATTTATTCGGTAACTTTAAAAGTTTTAAAGTTATGATTTCGCCCAAACCGCGCGCTTCTGCTGCTCCTGTGCTAAAACCCCAACAAAAATGGTATCAGAGCGGGTCTGATCCTTCATCCATTACATTTGTAATGCTTGATATATGATATATAATCCAATTTTGATATTTTCACATGCATGTAATTTATATGTTTCTTAATTTGTCGATTCTACGCTAACGGAAAACATAACGGAGATTTAATGGATAAGTTAAGTTATATCTTCCCAGGTAGAATTGAACTGTTGAGAAATTGATCTAGATTAAATCTGCATTTGATGTAGAGTAAAACCCTCTTTAGGAATATCCCTGCTTAAATAAGACATTAAAGTAACTAGTATTAGGAATACTTGTTTCTTGGTCCCCCTCGTCAGTACGAATTCAAATAATTTCCTGATGTTGTAGCTATATTGTGCCAAAGCTGTGCAGTTATGGCTGATGGTAGGTCATTTGCGCCGATAGAACTTATATGATAAGAGACAAATTCAAGTGAAAATGGAAATCCTAAACGTACCAAAGCTGTTAGGACTACATCGGTAGCTTGAGTTTGTCACTGACAAGTGAAGCCTTGTACACCCTCATTGTGAACGTGCCAAAGTGTTATAATGAGAAACGGTCAGGACCAAAATCAGGAGTCACAGTAAGTGTGATTGACAATGAGTTGTCGACCAATGAATATATGTAGGTGATAACATGCCAAAGCTGTGAGTCGAAATATATTCATGGGGTCCACTTCTCACTATGGAATTCAATTTAATTATTGGATTCCCATTTTTTCGTTGAGGATTACGGTATTATGTAAGTAGTGGGAGGCACTGCAGGGTTAAAAATCCATAATTAAGGCAGTGTGTAATATTATGAAAATTGACTCGTATGTTTTCCTTATTCTATATTGTTAATAGAATTAAACTTCTAATCCAATGCATGCATATTTATCTATATATTTTCTGACTTTATTTATGGTTGCAGATTTCTAGAATAGGTTCTAGATTAAGAGTAGATATGGATATTATTAGATTAGTCTATACCATCGGGAACTACTGTTCCAATTTTCTTGGAAAATCAAGATGGTTAATGACTTAGTTACTAAGTCACGATAGGTAATCTAAGAATATATCCGTTTTAGGATATAATAGTTTAGAGAGAATAGTTTCTTTTGTAGTAAGAATTAACGTGAATTAGTTCATGTCTCGAGATTATTGACTAGCATTTAGAAAACCCCATTATGTATTTGTTTATTTGATAATCACGTTTCTTGGCTTTAGTAACCTTTAGAGGTCACGTGACCGACACAATTTTCTAATGAATTATTTACAATTGTTCTGAATAGTTGAAAGTAATTATAAAGCTAAAGAAATTAGACGCATATAGTTTTCTGTAGAGAATATCGATTTTCATAACATGAAAACTATAGGTATTGGATACTAGATCTTGTACGGGCCAAATTTGGGCCCAAAGGTAAAATCGATATTTCACCTCTAGGCCAATCAAGAAACCCGAAACCCACTAATAAATCCTGTTTGAGAATCAATATTGGGCCGAGAGAACTCACAAGCCCAACCCATTGTCACTGAGAAACCAAATCAAGATGGCCTACAAACTCATCAGTTACCAAGTTGGAAAAACGCCTAAGCTCATAAACCCCTCCATTGAATTGACTGTTACAAAGGTTCCACCGGGCAGAAGAAGAATAAATCACCCTACCTCAAAGGACTTATAAAAGGAAAAGGTCTTGGCTTGGAGAAGGGGGATTCAGTGCTTTAATATTTCACCCTTGATTCATCAAATAGCACACCGCCCTCACGGAAAAAAACGGAGATTGAGGTAACTTCAAGCCTTGTTCTTCCAATTTTCTTCACATCCACATTACTGACTTGGGCGTCGGAGAGCCTACAGCATCCAACACACTGGTGGGCAGTACTTCCCGCTCATGCTACCCTCGTTTTGCAGGTTCCCTAGTGCCCCTAAAATTCAGATTCTCGATTGTGGACTTCAGGCGAGAACAGTTTCGCTCTGGATAGACCCCTCGGAATCCCATTGGTAGTATGACTATGTGTCTATGGGAATCCGAATCAGGGTAGGTGTATTTGGTCTTAACCTGAGACTTGCATCGCTAATACTTGCGACAATCAGTATACTTTGGTTTTGGTCGTTCGGGGCTTTAACAGGTTATGTGTACGCCTCTTCTGGGTATATTGAGAATCGTAGTGTATTGGGTGTGATGTCAAGATGGAAGTATCACTTCAGTCATATGGAGATGATGATCACGTAGGATACGGAACTAGTACTCTTAAGTACTGCAGTCATCGGGATAATATGACTAGGTCATGTTTATCCGATTATAGTGACTAGTTACCAGAGATCCGATATGTGCTTCGTACTGGGCAGACACATTCCCCCCGCCCCAGGCCTAGCATGTGACATTCGATACTGGATCGTAATACGCAATACTACGTATACTATGCCTGACACAGATTACATATTCCTTAAAAGAATATTTCTGGAGAATTGGGTAGGCACGGTGCTTTGCTAGAACCCAACCATGTCTCGTAAATCGGTAAAAATGTGGTATCGGGTACGCAATGTTCGGATAGTCCGACGACCGGATTTACTGCCAACATATCTAGGGATCTCATTGGTCACTTCCCGAAGATTCACGATAACGTATGACTCGAACATAATTAATTTGGGATTAATTAGAAGAGAGAGAAATTAATCTAGGATTAATTACGGCGAGAATTTCTGGGATAAAATTCAACTAGAAGAGATAGAACTATTAATTTGGAATTAATCGATAAAATAATATATTCGATATATTAAATGAAATTAGATTTCATAACGGAATTAAAATGGATTTTAATTCGGGCGAACGAGTTAATTTAGAATTAATTCGCGAGCCACTTGAATAGTAATTTTGCTAGGCAAAATTATTTAATTAAATTTGATTTAATTAAGTCGTAACGGAAAATTCGTTAATTCAAAATTAACGAACCCAAGCCCGAACGTGTTTGCGGGCCCACTCGGATTTTGAATCAAGTGGGGCCACACAAGTCACATCACCTAGTCTATCTCCATCATCTTTGGTTGATGGAAGTGGTTGGGTTGTTGATGACTTGTTTAACACTAGCTTGATTTGGGATTGACTTTTACCAAACTTTGATTTTGGTATATGTTTTTGTTTTTGGAAAATAAAAAATTACAAGTCAACACTTCATTCATTTTCTTTTCTCTTCACAATTAGCCTCTCCCTCTCATTCTTCTTCACACTTTTCCGGAACAACAAGAAGATAATGAAGAGTTTTTGTTGCAAAATTCATCCTAAGCTAGCACTTAAAGAATCATACAAAGGTGATAGGGAAACCTTTCCCATGAGTTTGAAATTCAAGAATCAAGCTTGGAAGCTGTAACATCCCGCTTAGGCCAGGATGCTACCGGCAGGAGACAGGAAAACCCATCTCCATAAGCCTCTGAATCTGACGAAATTTCGGCATGATGTACGCAGAACATCATGCAACCTGGCTTATAGCCAGCACTCTGATACCATCTTTGTAACATCCCCCGATCTGGAAGATGTTACCGGCAGAGGATAGCTATTCTAACCCCATAAGCCTCTAACTATCTGACTGTACTCTAACTATTCAAATGCAATGTCATACATACACAATTGATCATTATATATAAAGTCATACATTTATTTATAATGATCGATTGTGTGTATGACATTGCATTCGAATAGTTAGAGTACAGTCAGATAGTCAGAGGCTTATAGGGTTAGCATAGCTATCCCCTGCCGGTAACATCTTCCAGATCGGGGATGTTACAGAAGCTCAACATACATAAAAGAGAGGAGCTTGGAAAACTTCAATGAGGCAAAATTTTGTTGTCTACACAACCTTAGCCGATCAAAGTGAGTAATTTCCGCTACTTTACTTTGCGTATTCACATGTTTTATGCTTAATGATCTTGGTTATTGTTCTTAGAGAACCCAACATTGGTATCAGAGCCTAAATTAAGCATTAAATGTAATTAGGGTTCTTGTGGGAACACATAAACTGGGCGACGCATGTTGTTCTAGGCTCGCGGCCCGGTTGGGAGTACGGAGTACCCCGCAGGGGACTAAATCAGAGAATAATGGAGTCGCCACCCAGGTGTGAACCGGGAAAATGATTTAAGGCCGCACTCACCCCTCGTAAGGAAAACCTCAAACCGTTGGGTTCAGAATGGTCCCTTACTTATGCCACTTGTAATAAAATGATTTGTGTAATAATTTAATCGAGTCTAGCAACATATATTTCTAAGAGATAATTTACTCCTAAGTTTGCATGCATACATCAAAAGTTCATCTAAGTTCACATGTAACACATCTTCATATTTCCATACAACCTATGTCTGAATTTGCATATACCATATTTGCATACAATCTATATCCCAATTTGCATACAACCTATTTGCATATAATCTGTGTCCCAATTTGCATGCATAAAGATAAATTGAAATACGGCAAACATACAATGTCATAAGCACATTACATTTGATCATAGGCATGCCATATATAATAATTGTACAATCACGCATGAAAACAAATCGGAATAACGGCAAGCATATAACTTCATGAACATGTTGAATGGATGAATACAGAAGCATAAGTAGATAACTATCGTGTAAACATGCATCATGGAAATGAACATGTGACCCTGTGAACAAAATAATGACTAAATACGAGAACATGAACATTCAAAAAGGCAAATGACAAAACGAGTAACCATGCATGAGAGATGATGAAAGAGGGCATGTTTACTGTGGGCGTTCGTGCGGTGTTCGTAACCGCGTTCGAACGGTAAACAGAAAGTTCACGTTCGAGTAGCGTTTGTAAACGCGTTCGAACGAACTGAGATAGAAAACATGCGTTCATACGGTGTTCTGAAACGCGTTCGAACGGGGTTACAGCAGTGACCTCCAAAATGCAGTAAACAACATGACACATACATGAATGGATGAATAGATGACACCTAATCACTAATAACGGGCTAAAAGGCGCGGCAAAGCATCGTGGTAAAGAATTTTAACCCACTGACATAGAGGACCTTTAATCCAACTTACTAAGCCCATGCGCTAATAACATAATGCATATGAAAAATAAAGACAACAATATCGGACGTTGTATACCCGATTGAACACATCTTACATTCAACCGAATATACGTCATCCGGTGCGGCGAAGCATCGTGGTAAAGGATTTTAACCCCTCGAAATGGAGGATCTTTAATCCAACTTACTAAGCCCATGCGCTAATAACATAATGCATATAAAAATAAAGACAACAATATCGGACTTTGTATACCCGTTTGAACACATCTTACATTAAACCGAATATACGTCATCCGGCGCGGCGAAGCATCGTGGTAAAGGATTTTACCCCTCGAAATGGAGGACCTTTAATCCAACTTACTAAGCCCATGAGCTAAAGACATAATGCATATAAAAATAAAGACAAAATATCGTACTTTGTATACCCGATTGAACACGTCTTACATTCAACTGAATATACGTCATCCGGCGCGGCGAAGCATCGTGGTAATGGATTTTAACCCCTCAAAATGGAGGACCTTTAATCCAACTTACTAAGCCCATGCGCTAATAACATAATGCATATAAAAATAAAGACAACAATATCGGACTTTGTATACCCGATTGAACACATCTTACATTCAACTGAATATACGTCATCCGGCGCGGCGAAGCATCGTGGTAAAGGATTTTAACCCCTCGAAATGGAGGACCATTAATCCAACTTACTAAGCCCATGCGCTAATAACATAATGCATATAAAAATAAAGACAACAGTATCGGATTTTGTATACCCGATTGAACACATCTTACATTCAACCGAATATACGTCATCCGGTGGGGCGAAGCATCGTGGTAAGGGATTTTAACCCCTCAAAATTGAGGACCTTTAATCCAACTTACTAAGCCCATGCGCTAATAACATAATGCATATAAAAATAAAGACAACAATATCGGACTTTGTATACCCCCGATTGAACACATCTTACATTCAACTGAATACGTCATCCGGCGCGGCGAAGCATCGTGGTAAAGGATTTTAACCCCTCGAAATGGAGGACCTTTAATCCAACTTACTAAGCCCATGCGCTAATAACATAATGCATATAAAAATAAAGACAACAATATTGGATTTTGTATACCCGATTGAACACATCTTACATTCAACCGAATATACGTCATCCGTGGGGCGAAGCATCGTGGTAAAGGATTTTAACCCCTCAAAATGGAGGACCTTTAATCCAACTTACTAAGCCCATGCGCTAATAACATAATGCATATAAAAAAAATATGTAGAAATTAAATAACGATAATAAACAATTCATGATAATATGAAATAAAATATGTGTCGTATACTCAAGTGGTACGTGGAGTTGTATCCCGAGTACATATCATACTACCGTCCATTCGGAATCGGCTATGAAATTTTTGTCCGCGTTTCCATCCTATATACCATAAGAGGCGACACATTTTCCGTTTTATTCAAGGGCCACAACATACACCATTTCAAAATACATTCATTTTCTATCTATTCAAGGGCCACAACATGCATCACTCCACAATAATCATGTAAATAAGATTCAATAAACAGTAAAAATATGAATAAAAATGGATGTGAAAAGTGCCCTCAGGTCTAACCTTTTTCGTCGACTCTCGGATTCGCATTTCACGTGATCGGAAGGGTTAAAGCTCCGTAACTTTTCTGGTTCACTGGTTTGCGTCTTTCCTCGCTGTTTCACTGCTCAAGCTACTGTTTGACTCCGTGTAGCTTCTGTTTTGCTGCTGTTTTACTGCTGTTTTGCTGCTGTATTTTGATCACTGTTTTTGGTGTTTTAGGCTACTATTTTTGCGGTTTCGGGGACTGTTTTAGGAAGGAAAAACTTTTGGCGGATTTGGAAGGGTTTGTTTTTGGTGTGAGTGGAGAGCTTACGTGAGGCTTATTTGTGTTCGCGTGAAGAAGTTATGCGTCTGATTAAATGGGCAGTGCGTATGAGGGGTTTTGAAGGTGGCTTGGTCAGTGGGCAGTGGGAGTTAGCTGTGGGTTGTTATTCGGCTAGTGGGGTGAGTGGATCAGCTTATGTTAATGGGTGATTAACGTGAGTGTAGCAGTGTGGGTGAAGCGTTTTTGAGTGACTTGTGTGAGGGCTATCTTATGGTCGATACAAGGGCAGTAGGGTATCTTTTTTTTGTTTACGCATGGGGCTGCATGGTTTGTCTATAAGTGGGGCTGTTATTGGCTGCGCATGGTGAGCTATTTTATGAGTGGCGTTGGGTGTCTGTTTCAGCGTGTGTGTGGGTCTTTGTGGTGTCGGTTAGCCATGAGTGAGTTGGTAGTTAGTTGTTGTTTTTGGCGTGAGTGCTTTGTGAGGAATGTTACGTGAATGTGTTTAGGGTTTGTCAAGTTTATGAGAGAATATGAGGCTGCAGAATGATGAGAGGGTGCGTAGGGTTTTTATTATTTTTCTGTCTACTGTTTGTGTCGTGTGAGTGTGAATCAGAGGAGAGTGAAGTGTTTTGGCAATGTGTTTCTTTTATAGACAAATGGGATGGGTGAATCCTTGCTTGACAAGGAAGAGATTTTGCATTAAAGGAGGATGATTTGGTGTTATGTAAGGAAAACACAAGATTGATTGGAGACAAGATTATGCTTAATTAGGAAGTTCATATATTTGATTGGGGGACATTTCTTGGCTAGATTAGGAATATGATATATTTAATTTATTTTGTTTAGGCATGATATTTGTTTTATTAGGAAGGGATATATTTGATTGATTTTAATTAGGCATGATTTTATTTGAAATTGGTATGTGATTTTTAGATTTTATTTAATTTTGTCATGTGTTAAATATGTATTTATTTAATTTGGATGTGTTTTATTGGCTTTGGTGGGCTAATTGGGCTTTGGTGTGAGGCTAGCAGCAAACCAGAAATACCGACACCGTTCGAACGCCGATTTGAACGCTACGCGAACGTCTGTAATCTGTTTGACGTTCGAACATGGTCACGAACGTAGCACGAACAAAAATAGTGAACTTGTGAAATGAATCTGATGACATACTTATTCTGAATTTCCCCTTCCGACGTCCATTTCCCGTGACTTCCTTGACTTAAAAGGTAGTTTCTCCAAATGAGACTCATCATAGGGACTTATATGCAATAAGGCAGTGCCTACAGTCGCCCCCACTTTGATTGGACTAGTGTAATGTGTAACAGTGACAATCTTATCAAAGTTATGCAATGAATTTTTACTTACCTGGCTCGCCAGCTGCCACTTGACTTGCCATGTGTTGAGTTGAGTTGATTTGGTGGTGAGGTGTTGCGACCATCGTTCATTCCCGAACCGTGCTCCATTTTGGAGCGCCAATTTCGGCATCTGTTGTGTGTGCTCCATTTTGGAGCGCCATTTTCGGCATCTGTTGTGTGTGCTTCATTTTGGAGCGCCATTTTCGACATCTGTTCTGTGTGCTCCATTTTGGAGCGCCATTTTCGGCATCCGTTGTGTGTGCTCCATTTTGGAGCTCCATTTTCAGCATCTGTTGTGTGTGCTCCATTTTGGAGCGCCATTTTCAGCATTTGTTGTGTGTGCTCCATTTTGGAGCGCCATTTCCGGCATCTGTTGTGTGTGCTCCATTTTGGAGCGCCATTTTCGGCATCTGTTGCTTGATGAGAGGTGGCTCATTTTTGAATCGTTACTTGATGAGATAGTCTTTACCGCTACAATCCTGCGAAAAATAAAAATTGTATGTATGTGATATGTATGCATGTATGCATGGATGCATGATGTTGATGTGGGCCTCGCCCCCAAACCGATACCGATGTGGGCATCGCCCCTAAACTGACACTGATGTGGGCCTCACCCCCCAAACTGATACTGCTATGGGCCTCGACCTTCGAGACTCATCCCCAAACTGAAACTGATGTGGGCCTCGGCCCTGGGACTCATCCCCAAACTGATGCTGATGCGGGCCTCGACCCACAAATAGATATTGATATGGGCCTCACCCCTAGACTGATACTGATGTGGGCCTCACCCCCAGAATGATACTGATGTGGGCCTAGCCCCCAGACTAATACTGATATGGGACTCACCCTAAACTGATACTGATATGGGCCTCGCCCCAAACTGATACTGATATGGGCCTCGCCCCAAACTGATACTGATATGGGCCTCGCCCTAAAATGATACTGATATGGGCCTCGCCCCCAGACTGATACTGATATGGGCCTCGCCCCAAACTGATACTGATATGGGCCTCGCCCCCAGACTGATACTGATATAGGCCTCCCCCCCAGACTGATACTGATATGGGCCTCGTCCCAGACTGATACTGATATGGGCCTCGCCCCCAGACTGATACTAATATGGGCCTCGCCCCAAACTGATATGGGCCTCGCCCCCAGACTGATACTGATATAGGCCTCGCCCCTAGACTAATACTGATATGGGCCTCGTCCCAGACTGATAGTGATATGGGCCTCGCCCCAGAATGATATGATATGGGCCTCACCCCAAACTGATACTGATATGGGCCTCACCCCCAGACTGATACTGATATGAGCCTCAACCCTGGGACTCATCCCAAACCGCTGATGTCATATTGACGCTTCTGATTGGCTTTCATTTCCCATTTCTCTCTTTCTTCTTCAAAACCTGTGAAACACAAAACACAAAAAAGGAATGCAAAATATGTTACGTGTATGCATGCATACGTGAATGAGTTTCCCATCCCGTTGGGTTAGGTCTTCCGCCAATTCCCTTGATGACCATTCTTCTCTTCTTTAGGGGAAAATACTATTTTCAATCTACCCACATTGATCGGCTTGGTGAACTCATTTCCTTCCAAGCTGACAGTCTCACTGCCCCATTTCCCAATTTCTGAATGGATATCTGTCATTTCTGCTTGCTTCTTCTGAGGACCCATGTGTTCTAAACATCGCTGAGTATCATAGTATCAAGGTTGAATGCTTTTGTCAAACATACTCATGTTGCAGGTTGAAGGAAGAGACTCAGGCAAGTAAACAAATGAACGTCTTTATTATCATTAAGAACAGGTTCGAACAAGTAGATAGAATCAATGTCTTTATTAAATGTAGAATTGCGATCAAATAAGCTAGGAAGAACAACTCATCATCCACAACATTGCCTTCTTCCTCGGCCTATGTTTCTTCACCGTTGTCATCCCCTATCAACATGAAAGAAGCTGGGTGGTTGAGAGCTTGGAGGATGAAGCTTTCGGGTAGGCCAGAGTTGATCATATTGGTGGTGTGGTGGAACAGAGTGGTAATTTGGTAGGGGTTCCGATGTGTGTTGGGTTGTTCTTTCTCAGGATCAGGTATTTTATCGGCATCAATGAGGTTTTGGACTTCATGCCTAAGGCGGGTACAGTTTTCAGTTTGTGGCCTCTCCTCTGATGGAAGTGACAATACAGGCTTAGGTCAAGTTTGGGTGGTATAGGATCTGGAAGTGGTTTAGGCTCTAAGGGTTTTAAGAGTCCTTGTCCCTTCAACTTTTCAAATACCTTCGACAAAGGTCTACCAAGGTTGGAGAATTGCCTGTTTCTGATGGCAGTGACTTCGGTAGCAGCGGGCTTGGTCTTAGAATGCCCCCCAAAAGTCCTCATATTCTGGCCATACAACTTTCTGTTCTCAGCTTCTTCTTCTTCTATATCCATGACAGTTTCCCTCAACTGTCGAAAATATGCAATCATGGAGTTCTTTCTCCTCAACTTGCCATAAATGGAGGGCTTGGTGCCCTTGATGATCATTTTGATTTGGTCCTTCTCTGAGGGCCGAGTCTGCATCTTCAGAAGCTGGCTTCTCTAGCGGTCTAAATACTCCTTGAAGCTTTCTTTCGGCTTCTGCTTAGTGTTCTCCAAATCACGGAGTGACAAATCAATCTCCAAGTCTGTAACATACTGTTTCATAAATGCATCTGCCAATTCCCTCCAATCTTCTTTAACCTTTTTCTCAAGGTTGTGATACCACACTATGGGTTCCCCCTCAGGTGACATCCCAAACATCTTCTGAACTTGGCGCTGTGTCAGGCCCACTGAACTCATAACTGACATATATTGTCGGAGATGGACCCTCGGGTCCCCATTCCCATTGAACTTGGCCATATCAGGCATTTTGAACTAAGCTGGCAGCTGTTCTTCAAAGGTCATCGCCTCATAGTCTAGTAAGTCTTCGTCCTTATCCTTCATCTTACGGGTAACAGACTCTACCTGTTCACGGAGTTTCTGTATCTCGGCCTGAGATCCTACTATTCTCTCCGCAGCATATTCAGCCATATCATCATCAAAAGCGGGGATGTCATCCCCCATCCTATTCGGAGGCTCTTCACGTCTTACATTCTCAGAGTTTCCCCCAGTACGGGGCACAACCATATTTTCCATGGCAGTAGTCAAGGCTTGCAACTGTTTGGTAATCTTGGCGAAACTATTTTCCGGTTGGTCCATGCGAGATATCTCGTTTTCTGATCCACTCATATTTGTTACCGGCCTTTTAGTGAGTCTTCCTTCTTCCCTAACCCAACGGGACTCTATGATATCTTTTATAGACATAGAGGGTGTTAACAGGATATATGTATGCATGAGATGAATGAGATGCATGTGATACAAGGAATATATCAACTCATTAAAATTTTCACACAAATCGGCCCATCATCATTTTGGAAGCTTTTGGGCTAACTGTCATAGGAGTGAACTCATCCCAGTTTAAATGGCCCAACAAGTTCACATCTCATGGTAAGAAGTCCGACCTATCCAAATGATAATGTTCCTAAACACAAACATATAATGGCACATTGGCGTTTTAAAAGCTTTTGGCCCAATCATCATAAGATACGTTCTTGTCCACTTTTAAATGGCCCAACAAGCCCATACCTCATGAAAAAAGGTCCGAATGGATCCAAACGACAATGTTCCCAAACACAAGCATACAGAAATAATTTCTACAGAGTGGCCCATCAACATTTCAGAAGCTTTTGGCCCAATTGTCATAGGATACGAACTCGTCCCAGTTTAAATGGCCCAACAAGTTCGCATTTCTGACAAGAAGTCCAAATGCATCCAAATGGGGATGGTCCACAAGTACAAGGAAATAGTTGCTATAGGCCATACAACTATGGTCTACATGTGGGTTTACGGAGTGTAGACAAAGACTCTCGCTGGCGAAAGATTGCCCACAACGAGGTCTCCCCACTCAAGGGTTCGAGCGACCAAGTGAGCACACCTTTTTTTATACCTTACAGTACGTGCCAATGAGTTATGGTGTGTGACTAACTGTCAAATGGATTTCCCGTTGTAGATTCCCCAGAGGGAGGGTGGAGCGAGGCTCTCTTAAGTACCCAAGCCTCTTAGGCTCTTATGCTTGGTGACAGTAATAAACAACGAGTCCTCCAAATTAGTCCATCACAATAGGCTACAAGTAAATGATTATTTAGGTGCCTTCATAGCTTTTCCTTATAGAAATGTAGTGAATGAAGGAAGACACCAAACCATTACCCAGCCTTAAAAGTGCCTTTGATTAAGCCCCCTTTAACCCACAGTAGACACGGTCAATTAAAGCACAAATTTAAACATTATAAGGCATTATTTCGGGGCCAATTCTCTATCCCCAGTAGAGTCGCCAGACTGAGGGAACACAGAAACTGGGCGACACATGCTGTTCCGGGCTCGCGGCTCGGTTGGGAGTACGGAGTAGCCCGCAGGGGACTAAACTAGAGAATAATGGAGTCGCCACCCGGTGTGAACCGGGAAAATGATTTAAGGCCGCACTCACCCCTCGCAAGGGAAGACCTCAAACCGTTGGGTTCGGAATGGTCCCTTACTTATGCCACTTGTAATAAAATGATTTGTGCAATAATTAATCGAGTCTAGCAATATATATTTCTAAGGGGTAATTTACTCCTAAGTTCGCATGCATACAACAAAAGTTCATCTTAGTTCACATGTAACACATCTTTATATTTGCATACAACCTATGTCCGAATTTGCATATACCATATTTGCATACAATCTATGTCCCAATTTGCATACAACCTATTTGCATATAATCTGTGTCCCAATTTGCATGCATAAAGATAAATTGAAATACGGCAAACATACAATGTCATAAGCACATTACATTTGATTATAGCCATGCCAGTAGATAATAATTGTACAATCACGCATGAAAGTAAATCGGAATAACGACAATCATATAACTTCATGAACATGTTGAATGGATGAATACGGAAGCATAAGTAGATAACTATCGTGTAAACATGCATCATGGAAATGAACATGTGACCCTGTGAACACAATAAATGACTAAATGCGAGAACATGAACAATCAAAAAGGCAAATGACAAAACGAGTAACCATGCATGAGAGATGATTAAAGAGGGCCTGTTTACCGTGGGCGTTCATGCGGCGTTCGTAGCAGCGTTCGAATGGTAAATAGAAAGTTCGCGTTCGAGTAGCGTTTGTAAACGTGTTTGAACGAACTGAGACAGAAAACATGCGTTCGTACGGCGTTCTGAAACGCGTTCGAACAGGGTTACAGCAGTGACCTCCAAAATGCAGTAAACAACATGACACATACGTGAACAGATGAATAGTTGACACCTAATCACTAATAATGGGCTAAAAGGTGCGACAAAGCATCGTGGTAAAGGATTTTAACCCCTCGACATAGAGGGCCTTAATCCAACTTACTAAGCCCATGCGCTAATAACATAATGCATATAAAAATAAAGACAACAATATCGGACTTTGTATACCCGATTGAACACATCTTACATTCAACCGAATATACGTCATCCGGCGTGGCGAAGCATCGTGGTAAAAGGATCTAACCCCTCGAAATGGAGGACCTTTAATCCAACTTACTAAGCCCATGCGCTAATAACATAATGCATATAAAAATAAAGACAACAATATCGGACTTTGTATACCCGTTGAACACATCTTACATTCAACCGAATATACGTCATTCGGCGCGATGAAGCATCGTGGTAAATGATGTTAACCCCTCGAAATGGAGGACCTTTAATCCAACTTACTAAGCCCATGCGCTAATAACATAATGCATATAAAAATAAAGACAACAATATCAGACTTTGTATACCCGATTGAACACATCTTACATTCAACCGAATATACGTCATCCGGCGCGATGAAGCATCGTGGTAAAGGATTTTAAACCCTCGAAATGGAGGACCTTTAATCTAACTTACTAAGCCCATGCGCTAATAACATAATGCATATAAAAATAAAGACAACAATATCATACTTTGTATACCCGATTGAACACATCTTACATTCAACCGAATATACGTCATCCGGTGCGGCGAAGCATCGTGGTAAAGGATTTTAACCCCTCAAAATGGAGGACCTTTAATCCAACTTACTAAGCCCATGCGCTAATAACATAATGCATATAAAAATAACATGCAGAAATTAAATAACGATAAGAAACAAATCATGATAATATGAAATAAAATATGTGCCGTATACTCAAGTGGTACGTGGAGTTGTATCCCGAGTACAGATCATACTACCGTTCATTCGGAATCGGCTATGAAATTTATGTCCGGGTTTCCATCCTATATACCACAAGAGGCGATGCATTTTCTGTTTTATTCAAGGGCCACAACATACACCATTTCACAATACATGCATTTTCTATCTATTCAAGGGCCACAACATGCATCACTCCACAATAATCATGTAAATAAGATTCAATAAACAGTAAAAATACGAATAAAAATGGATGTGAAAAGTGCCATCAGGTCTAACCTTTTTAGTCGACTCTCAGATTCGCGTATCAAGGTGATCGGAAGGGTTAAAGCTCCGCAACTTTTTCGGTTCACTTGTTTGCGTCTTTCCTCGCTGTTTCGCTGCTCAAGCTATTACTTTGACTCCGTGTCGCTGCTATTTTGCTGCTGTATTTTGGTAACTATTTTTGGTGTTTAGGCTACTGTTTTTGCGGTTTCGGGGACTATTTTGGGCAGTTTTGGGGACTGCTTCAGGACAATTTTTTTTGGCAGATTTGCAAGGGTTTGTTTTTGGTGTGAATGGAGAGCTTGCGTGAGGCTTATTTGCGTTCGCGTGAAGGGATTATGCGTCTGATTGAATGAGCAGTGCGTATGAGGGGTTTTGAAGGTGGCTTGGTCAGTGGGCAGTGGGCGTTAGCTGTGGGTTGTTATTCGGCTATTGGGGTGAGTGGATCAGCGTGTGTGAAGGGGTGATTAACGTGAGTGTAGCAGTGTGGGTGAAGGGTTTTTGAGTGACTTATGTGGGGGCTATCTTATGGTCGATACAAGGGCAGTAGGGTATCTTTTTTTTGTTTACGTATGGGGCTGCATGGTTTTTCTAGAAGTGGGGCTGTTATTGGCTGCGCATGGTGAGCTATTTTGTAAGTGGCGTTGGGTGTCTGTTTCAGTGTGTGTGTGTGTGTCTTTATGGTGTCGGTTAGCCGTGAGTGAGTTGGTAGTCAGTTGTTATTTTTGGCGTGAGTGCTTTGTGAGGAATGTTATGTGAATGTGTTTAGGGTTTGTCAAGTTTATGAGAGAAGATGAGGCTGCAGAATGATGAGAGGGTGCGTAGGGGGGTTTTTATTATTTTTCTGTCTACTATTTGTGTCGTGTGAGTGTGAATCAGAGGAGAGGGAAGTGTCTTGGCAATGTGTTTCTTTATAGACAGAGGGGATGGGTGAATCCTTGCTTGACAAGAAAGGGATTTGTGCATTAAAGGAGGATATGATTTGTGTTATATAAGGAAAACACAAGATTGATTGGAGACAAGATTATGCTTAATTAGGAAGTTCATATATTTGATTGGGGGACATGTATTGGCTAGATTAGGAATATGATATATTTAATTTGTTTGTTTAGGCATGATATTTGTTTTATTAGGAAGGGATATATTTGATTGATTTTAATTAGGCAATATTTTATTTTAAATGGTATGTGATTTTTAGATTTTATTTAATTTTGTCGTGTGTTAAATATGTAATTAATTAATTTGGATGTGTTTTATAGGCTTTGGTGGGCTAATTGGGCTTGGGTGTGAGGCTAGCAGCAAAACTAGAAATACCGACACCATTCGAATGCCGATTCGAACGCTACATAAACGCCCGTAATCTGCTTGACGGTCGAACGTGGTCACGAACGCAGCATGAACGAAAACAGTGAACTTGTAAATGAATCTGATGACATACTTATTCTAAATTTCCCCTTCCGACGTCCGTTTCTCGCGACTTCCGTGACTTAAAAGGTAGTGTCTCCAATGAGACTCATCATAGGGACTTATATGCAAAAATACAGTGCCTACAGTTCTTAATCTTGAATTTAAGTATTTTTTATTTGAGTATGATTTGATCAAATTGTTTGTTTGAGTATGCTTAGATATTCATAACTTAGAGTTATGCATGATCAATTTGATGAAAAATTAATTGGATTAATTTTCCCCAAATTTGGAGGCTTGGCCGAATGGTGTAGGAACCCTAAGCTCATGGTGATTTTTGATTTTAACCCATTGGATGTGTTTAAAATGTTTGGATATATTGATTTGTGATTTATTGGATTGAAATCAAAATCGGATATAAAAATCCCTAAATTGCCATGAGCCTAGTAAGCATGTTGGGATTGATTTTGCTTCAATTTGTGTTGGACATAAGTTGATTAATTAAAGCATGATTAATTAGTGTAATTGGTATTTTGGAAATATTAATTCAACTAATTAATTATGGCTAATACACTTTAATTAAATAATTGTGATATTTGGAATATTGTGATTAAATAATTGGGCTTAATTTGGAATTGGGCTAAAAATATTGTATTTGGGCTTAATGGGCTTGGTTGGGCCAAGTATGGTTCAGGATAATTGGTTGGATCCAATTGGGCGTAAACCATTTCATAAAGTCAAAATATAATAAATGGGCCTTTAAATAATTAATTGGGCCTAATGGGCCAAAATTAATTTTGTGGCAAATGGTAATTCTTTATTGGGCTTTGGTTGCCAAAGTCCATGCCATATGAATTAATTAAAAGCCCATGGACTTTAATTAAATTGACATTGAATGTTAATTGGCTTTGAGACCCATTAAGATTAGATTTAGAATCTAAGTCGCAAAGACACATTAAAAAATGTAATTATTTTAATTTGGAATTAAATAAAGAATTAGTATTGAATACAAATTAAATTGGATTTAATATTGTAGTTTGATATAATTCAAGAATTCGTACTTTGAGTACTTATTCTTAAACAAGTTGGACTCGCGCAAATCAATTCGTTGTTTGAACATTGGATGGTCTCATTAAAAAGATTAATTAATTGGATTAGATGATTGATAACACATGCTTATGTGAATACATGGATGTGATGTATGAATAATGTATATCGGATGGATATTAGATGGGTGAGGGAAATTTTGGAAATTGTTGTAATAAATTTAGAATTTATTAAATTGGACCTGCGTCTCCAGCCTTTATCTCTCGATTCTTTGTAATTCTATTCTCACCTATTCCCCTCAATGTAAATGAGGTTTCTTTAGAAGTATTATGTAATTGGGTAGAAGTTAGAATAGTGCTAGCCGGGGAGAGGAAATAGAGTGATTTGTTCTAGGAACAATTTGTGAGATATCCATCCGCATATCATTATCAATTTATTTACCGCGCCTTATTATGCTTTTAGAATGCATGCTTAAGGGTGTATGATGAGACCTAATCAAAGATAATTAATTGGTTGCCAATTACGCGAAAAAAACCCTCAACAAATATTAAGTGTTTCCTTCCATTGAATGATTCATTCTCAAGATCCAAGATTGGCACTGGTTTGTTGGCCAAAGTCAAGACCTTTATCCATCGCGGATGTGTTTGAATCATGACCATATCGCATGTCTT